>BQNB010053503.1:0-39981 GCA_026074375.1 Tanacetum coccineum
TAATACAAACAATGTCGAAAACCGTTATCTATTTTTTACGATTTCTTTGCAATTTGATAATAACAAAATGTAAAAACGCCTTGATATATGTTAATACAAACAATGTAAAAACTTGTTAATAAGGAAACCGTTACACCGTGGAGGAGTGAGTTCGGATTATCTTGTCTATAAATAAAAGCTCATTTCTCACACTAAAAACCACCTCTTTTCATTATCTTCTCTGCACATTTTGAGTATCATAAATTCACCTTTCTTTGATCATTACACTTGTTTAATCTCATTTAAATTGATCAAATCATCCATTCATTTTGAGAGCAAGTCAAGAACTCAAGATATCGTAAAGATACGAGTTGTTATTGTCTAATTATAGTTGTTGTAACCTTTGTTACAATCTTTGTGTAGATCTAGTTCATAACCACCATACATATTAGTTAGTTAGATCGGGTTACTATTTTAGTCCTGATAACACATTAGTGTGCGGGTTAGTATTTTAGTCATGAAAATAAGTGAGTGAGTGGGTTAGTACTTTAGTCCTTAAAATACTTGTGTGTACGGGTAATTATTTTTGTCCATAAAATACGAGTGTGAAAGGTTTGGTTCTATCCTGAGGGGGAACTCGATAATTAGTTAGTATCAGAAAATATTATAAGCTTACGGTTTTCTCCGCCTGAAAGGATCATGTTGATATAGTGCATTAAACTCCTCTGTCGGATACTCAGAGAGTGAAGTAGTGCGAAGTCGAGCTTCGTAGCCGAACCATTATAAATCCTTGTCTCTTTGTTTGATCTTTCCATCTCTTACTTATCATGATTGATTGATCTCATATACACTCGAATATAAAGTTTTGAAACTATTAATTTTAAATGGTAAATTATTCAACCCCCCTCCTTCTAGTTTCCACAATTGGTATAAGGAGCTTGGTCACCCAAAATTTTAAAATATATTGTAATTTAAAGCTAGAATCGATCTATGAATTTGAATAAATATCTAGAAGGGAAATCTATGCAAAGACCATCACTTTTTGAAAGCGACGATTTTAAATATTGGAAAAATAGATTCGAGACATATGTGAAATCAAAAGATCTAGATCTTTGACATGTTATGACTGAGGGTGATTTTAAACCTATTCAAAAGAATTCGGAAACTAATAAAGATGAAAAAAAATTTCTTATGAAAAGCAAAACGATGATCTTAAAAAGGGATTACCTAAAAACAATGAAGCTAAACTAGCACTTTATAACACTTTGCCTAAAAAGGAATACAAAAAATTTTCATGTGTGAAACGGCCAAAGAAATTTGGAAATCTTTATTAATCACCCATAACAGTAAGAGTCAAGTCAAATATAATAAGATTGATCTTTTTGTTTAACAATAAGAACACTTTTCTATTCCGGAAGAAAAATCTATTAATAGTGGCTTTGTTAAATTTAACACTATAGTTACTAGCCTTAAAACACTTGACAAAAAAATTTCAAGTTAGAATTATGTGAGGAAATTTTGGGGAGCTTTTCATACTAAATGGAAAGGAAAAGGTTACCGCGATAGAAGAATCAAAAGACTTGTCATCACTTTATCTAGATGAACTCATCGGTAATCTCAAAGTCCATGAGATGAGATGATAATAAAGTAAGACTCCGAATTAGTTAAAGGCAAAAGAGAGAAAATAAAGAATTTTGCCTTGAAGGCTAAAAAGATGTTTAGTGATGACGAGACTTCGATGTCCGTAAGTGAGGACGTAGAATGCGCTATGACGGTAACAGATCTTAAGAAGTTCTTTAGGAGAAGATGAAGTTTCGTTAGGATATCGCATGATGAAAAGAAATCATTCCAAAAGTATCAGGATGATAAGCAAGAACAAAAATGTTTTAGATGCGGATAACCAATTCACCTCATCAGAGAGTGTCCAAAACCTCCTATAAATAAGGACCAAAGAGCCTTTGTAGGATGTGTTAGGATGTTTCTCCTTGCCCTCATCATAATTTTTTAGCAACCCGTTTATTTCATCTTTATGTTGAAAGATGGAGAGCCTCATACACATGATCCAACATGGCAATAATAAACGGGAAGAGGAAGCAAATTTTATATCATGAAATTAGAAATCTCAACGATACAATAGAAATATACACAGAGCCAATAGCTGTTAATGATACTTGGAGGAGATGTTGGCAATGGAGACCAGCCCTTTCCAAAGGATACAAATAACACAAATTCATGGTAATTGCATCAGTTCCTCAACGATACAAGATTTCTCTTTAAAGGTCATCACTTGTTGGTCCATCGTATTATATTACTAGTCAATTAATTCATGTTTATATACTACTCGATCATACTAGATTGTGTCAAACCAACTAGAGAAATTTTGGACTATTAGAAGGGACTAACTTAATCTAGAGTTGGATCTTTTGAAAAAGAATATCAAATGTATAGAGCTGGAACTTGAAAATTTTCCTCATTGTGGAAGAAAGCCTATAAATGTGCTTATAAACATGGAGAGCAACAAAATTTCTTCTAGTGGTTTGCTCTATAAATAGTATTATATGTAACATATCTAGTGGATAATTGATCTTTGTTGTATATATTCAGAAATCAAGTTATACCGAGTACCAATCGCTCATGAAATATGTGAAAGAACTAGCACGAAGCATTTATTACCAACCTAATTTCTCATTTCTACCGTAATGACCAACTTACTATTTTTTGTACTCTCTACACCCACGTACATTCAAATTCTGTTCCGATATCACCAATAACGTAAATTGTTACCGACACGCTGGCATATTTATTCCACGCTGGTATTTTTATTTAATTTTCATTTTTATTCAATTTTCATATCCCTCACAAAATATCACTTCACCATTAAAATCACATTCTTTATCCTCTCCATTCTTTTAGTCCTCTCCACACAATCCCAGATTTAAGAAATCACGAAAACAAAATCATTACCAATTACTCAAAATCAAATCAAACCACTACCACAATCCCAGATCTCGATCTCACAAAAAACCCAGATCTCGATCAATCTAAATCATCACCACTACTAGGGATGGCAATGGGTCGGGGAATTTCGAGGATCGTACTTATCATCCCCATCCCCGTTTCTTAGCCTCATCCCCATCCCCATCGGGGAATCGATTTACATCCCCATCCACATCCTCAATGGGGATCGGGGATCCCCACGGGGATTCGGGGATTTTTCGCCCTTATAAATTAAGCATAAAATTATACGACTAAACGAAAATATAAAGAATTAACCTACATAATGTCTTAGAACGCATACGTTGTACATAGTTTGATTAATTAAAATGTCATTCAACTTTAAAGCATCGTAAATACTAAAATATCACATATACTATATAAATAAAATGGATCGAATGTGTGTATTCGAAAAAAATATTAGTTGAATAATATATAGTTTGTACTTAACATTTTAAAAGTAGTCGATTCATTAAATATGACATATACATACAAATATACTTCAAGTATAATATTTGTCAATACTTACTAATTTATACATATACATGTACATGTAGTATTAATATACAAATAATTTATATATATTTGTACATTAAAAAGTTCGGGGTCGGGGATTTATGTTATCCCCATCCCCGCCCCATCCCCGGTTTCATAATTCGGGGATTCCCCGTCCCCATCCCTATCCCCGGTCAACTCGAGGATTCCCCAGTCAATTCGGGTTAGGGGATCGGGTCCCCATCGGGTACGGGTTTTATTGCCATCCCTAACCACTACCACTCACGCCGGCAATAGCAGTTACAAAGGGCGGTAACTACAACTTCGAAGACGGCATCAACGGCAGTAGGTATGAAATTGGAGATGAAAAGCTTGGAGTCTGAGCCATATGGGGTATAAGAATCAGTGAATGAAAACGAATGGGTTTGTTCATTGTTTTGAGAAACTGATGCATAAAAGGATTGAATCAACAGCTCGGATCTTATGATTTTGTTTATGTAAATAAAAGTGTTACTTGTTTTGGTTTTTGCGACGGTATGATGATTGTTGATACATGATATTATATTGTGAAATACATGTTTGAGAAACGTGGATAGGTTTTTTAGTCATTTTTGGATGATGAAGATAAAAAACGAAGAGGATAAAAATGGAGAGGAATAAAAAAATGGGTATTTTAGTCATTTTATGTTATAACTATGCATTCATGTAGATAGAAGTTACACATGTGGCTTTTTTTAAAATACATGTGGATATGTAGCCGGTAATATTGGTGACATTGTCACATAATAAACGAGTACGTGGGTGTAGAGAGTACAAAAAAAGGTAAGTTGGTCATTACGGTACAAATGAGAAAGTAAGTTGGTAATAAATGACATTTACCCCAAACATAAACTATAAACGAGTACGTGGGTGTAGAGAGTACAAAAAAAGGTAAGTTGGTCATTACGGTACAAATGAGAAAGTAAGTTGGTAATAAATGACATTTACCCCAAACATAAACTATAAACCTTTTACTAGATCACAAAAACAATAAAGAAAAACCAACCTATTGTGTTAGGGTTAATACACAAATATGTTACTAAAGTTTGCCAAAATATTCACTTAAGTTACTAAAGTTTTTTTGTTACAAATAGGTTACTCAAGTATACGGGTTTATTGTTTGGGTTATTGAACCGTTAAAACAGTTTACAAAAAAGTTACTGACGGGTTTATTATTTGGGTTATCGAACCTTTACATTATTTAGCTTATGGATCCTTAAAAAGAGTCACCCGTATACATAAGTAACCTATTTGTAACGCAAAAAACTTTAGTAACTTACGTGAATATTTTGGCAAACTTTAGTAACATTTTTGTGTATTAACACATTGTGTTGTTATCCATGATGCATGTTTCACTTTAAGAGCTTTTGGTGTCCTCGGTAGGTTGGCTAGTGCCCTATAACACGAGCCACACACACTTCACGTTAAGTCATAGGATCTTGGTAGCCGTTAAAATATACGTACATCTTTTTAATATCGAAATTAATCGTTGACGGCTATATAAATAATAAAATTTTGTGTTTAAATTGCAAATATTATGTAAATTTGTTATATTTCTTTATAGGTACTTTGAAGCACTTAAGGAGCAAAACTAAAGTTTAATTGAAGACTCGGAGGTTTAATTAATGCCCAACATCTATATAAGTTGGAGTCTTGAGAAAATTGAGAAAAGCCCAAAAGTTCAAGATCAGAAGTCACATATTCACACGTACTCGATATGCAAACATTTGCCAGCCCAAGTCCTACTTGAATGTCTAGCCCATGAAGTGAGTTAAGGGCTGACGTCACAAAAGAAATTGTAACCATAATTAGTTACACCATTGGGCCAAAGTTAGCCCAAATACAAAACAGCACTTATGGGTGCCGTTTTTGTAACCATAATTAGTTCCTAATAGGAATATTGCTTATTATAAAATGAAAGACCGGAACAGAAAGAAAGGTAGCAGAGAGCAGACATCAACCGCACCCCACTTGAGGGTCGGTAATTCAGTCAACACATTAACCTCCCATCAAATTTTTAGTTATCTTTAATTCCATGTAATTGCACTATCTTTTTTAACAAATCATTTCCGTGTCATTTATTTTTTAAAATATAATGGTTGTTTATCATTTTTAATTTTTAATAGAAAACTTAATGAAATTTTGTTACTGTTTTAAGATATTCAATCGTCAAATGCGGTATTTAGCTTGCAATTTTAAGATATGGCATATAGTTATTAGGAATCAATTTTGGACAACTTCAGGTTAGTTTCTTAAGTAGCTATCGAGTCGGACAAAATGAGACCTCTGAGTTTGACCTTGTCATTTTCCGCTAAACAATATTAATTATTTAAATTCAAAGTAATCTTGTCTAAACTTGCATTTTCTTTTCTCTTGCCTTAATGTTAAGTTAATTTAGATTTTGTCTTAGTCAGCTAGTTTATTTTTATAAAAACCAAGAGCGATAACTAAGCATCCAATTAGACTTAAACGACGGATCTCACATTCACCACTCCTTTAGAACAACAACCCGGGAGATCAATACTTTCTAAAATACTTTTGTGTTTAGGTTCGTATAATCTTTCCATTTTTATAAATAATTTTGGTGTCCTAAAACGACAACATCAAAATGGCGCCGTTGCATGGGAGTTGGTGTACGATTTGCGTTAGTTGATTCAAGTTAGTGCCTTAGTTTTTTTTTTATTAAAATAAAAAAAAGATTTTTTCAAAAAAAAAATATATTATTAAAAAAAAAATCTTCTTTATCCTCTTAAGTATTTAATTATATCTCTTTTATCTTCCTATACTGTTTAATTCTTTATTTGTTATGTCCATCTGGGAAACAATAAAAGAGCAAGTGGCAGAACTTGCCCGAAATGTAGAACAATTGCAAAGACAAAAATTTTACGCCCAATATAGTTGCTCATGTTGTGGGGGTCCTCAAAATGGTGGAAATTGTCCCGTTGTAGCATGGTAGAGTCGGGAAACAGGTTTGTCTATGACCAAAATCTTTATTCCTACAATGAAACACCCAACTTCTTTAACCAACCCCCACAACACCAGATCAAGACATACTCGTGTGAGTTTTGTGGAGGTAGGTCTCACCACGGTTTTGATTGTCAAACAGGGAACACGCTTGTCAATGAGCAAGTTTCGTGTAACAATCAAAATTATGGTTTCGACCAATATCCATATAATTCTCTGAGTCCCAGAACAGTTTTACTATTGTCAGGTCTGTGGAGGTCCCCACTATAGTTCTAATGTCAAACTAGGAATCCGCTGGTCTATGCGCCTAATCCTTGTAAAAATTATGACTTGCCTCATTTTGACCAACCTCTATAGTACGATATTGATCCATCGCCCCCTCAGGATTTAGATTTTAAAAAAACTGTTGACGACATGCAATTACAATTAAATGAAATTATGGAGTTGATTATTAGAAGGCAAATGCCTAATCCTCCCGTTAACCTTATAGATACTAAGGAGAGTGACGATGATACGGATGTAATTTTTGACGAGGAGCAATTTTTAGGACAACAAAGTACCGCTCAAGTCATACCTACATCTCTGGTACATACACCACCCTCTCCTGGACTTGATGTTTTAGGAGGAGAAAACTTTGATGTCGATTCACCTTTTGGAGAGCATTTAGACACCCTCTCAACGAGGGATAGGGAAATTGACTTTAATCCTAGTGATATAGAAACCAATGACCCTGTCCCAAACCCAAGGATGTTTGATGTACCTTTAGGTAATGATGATTCGATGCCTAGATTTTTCGATGTGACTATTTCAAATCCGTTATTTGACTTTGATGAGTACTTCACATTAAGAATTGACAACAAAATTTTTGATGAGGATTTTGAGGATTTGTGTAGCTTGGACCCCACTAAGTCAACACCGATTATTGATAAGTCCACCCTACTAGTTACACCACTTTTCTTAGGGGAAGTGGAAAGATTTGATCCTTTCTTCCTCCTGACACACAGTCGGTTGAGATGACGCAGGTGATGGAGATACCTTTTTATAGATTTTCCCATATGGCATTACCCCGTCAGGTGGCATACTCACGTAAGGTGGTGTTGTATCGCTTTTACCATCCAAACTTAACGCTAAGTGATCGATGCGAATTTGAACTTAGAAGTAAATAACCTAAGAGTCAAGCTAGAGACTCGAACAAAAATAAGCGCTTTTCGGGAGGCAACCCGTGTTATCCTAAAATTTAAATAAGTAGCTTGTTGCACTTAGGTATATTTAAGTTTATGATGCTATCTCTGACAAGTTTGATATTTGTTGCTTCATAGATAACATCCGGGAGGAATCAAGTAAATATGGTCTTGAAAAGTTGCAAGAAAGATTTTTGTCTAGTGTTTTGAAATACAAGATGGAAAAACATATAAACCATAAATTTGGACCATTTGACAACCGGGTTTTATTTTGTTAGAGAAAAGAAATAAAGAAGGGTAAATGATTAAAAATAGCTTTATCTAAACATCTTTTCATTTTTTTAAAAAGAAAAAAATACAACTCTATCTAAATATGTTTTTTAAAATTATCAACTATTCTCTAGAGAAGAAAAACCATTTCTTTCTCTAGAAATTTAGAAACTGAAAAACATGAAAATTTTTCCCCAACTAAACACCACCTTATCATTACTAAGAAAATTTCATCGGTGTCGTTTGACACTTCAAGACACTTAGTTCCATCTTTGACAACCAACACCACCTTATCAACAAATCAAACGAATACTTTTTTACCTGCTCTTCACTCGGGGCGCGTGGTTTAGATCTAATTAAAGGATTATTTTTGTAATCACGTGTTAACTACATGATTATTTTTGTATTTCTTTAAGGACTGCTTTAGCGTAGAAAATAACATACAGGGATTAGTTATGCCAAAAACCAAATTACAAGGACATTTTTGCTATTTTCAGGAATGTTTAGGAACATTTTTTACAATTTTTTGAAATTGTTTTTGTAAACCAATAATATGTCGGGACTTTTTTTTGTCAAAAACCAACCTGAAGAAACCATTTTTGCTATTTTCAAAATGTTTACGATGAACAATAGCATCTGAGAAATATTAACATATACTCGGATAATCTTTTACCAACACGCTAGAAGTTCAAGGTGTTTTCAACCGATTCGTTAATAAAAAAGTTTTAAGTATTAAGTTATAATGAAAACAAGAGTAAAAAGCAAAAATAGTCCATGTGATTTGGCTAAATTGCAGGTTCACCCTCATCTTTCCGAAAATATACTCGTTGTTTTTGTGTGGAACTTACAAATACACTATTTGTTTCTTGCCAAGATTAGATGACTAAATTACCCTCACATGGACCAAAGTGAAGGAGAAAACGATGATGATAGTTTAGTAATTTAATTTTAGTTAGAGGCCAAATGTGCATTTACAAGTTTTTCACAAGAACAATGAGTGCATTTTTGAAGGTACATGGATTGAACCTGTAATTTAGCCAAACCACAAGAACGAATTTTTCAATAACAAAAGATGTAGAAGTGAGCTTTTTAAGCTTAGAAAAGTCCATTATTTATTGAAAATGATATGTGGCAACTATATTGAAAATGATAGTATAGCTTTTTATATGCATCCATAATTCGTTATCCTATTTCCATATTCTATATACATTCCACCATGGACAATCTCTTCTCATTCAGGCAACTCATCTCATTACAATCTTTGTACAACATTATAACCCGTTTTCCGGTCATTTTCGCGGATGCTCTTCTATCTATGTACTTTCGATATTATGGTTTAGCTCGACCTATTGTTCATTTAGATGACAACCTTGGGGTGCTAAAAATCGGGTGTACAAGAAGGCGAATCTCGTGCTTATTCATGGCTTTGGTGGTAACTCCAAGTGGCAGTTCCTTTTACAGGTTAGCAGTGGCCAAGGACGGAACCAGGGGGTGTCCCGGGGTGTCATGAGACCCCATGGAATTTTACGGGTAGTGTAAATTTTTGTAAACAAACTCGATTTTTTCTAAATGTATTTGGTCCAAAATAATTGTGTTCCTCGTTTTATATAACTTTTCTTCAATGCACCTGGTTAAATTGTGTACTGGTGACAGTGGCAAATTTAGAACTAAAAGTTGTTCTCTAGGACATATTATATGTTATGTTTGTTCTTTACAATAGTGCAAGCTTAAGTCACACAAACAAGGGATTTTTCTTCAGTTTTAAGTTTGGAATATCAGGTTTACTGTATCAGTGGTCATTAAAAATAGCTGACATAATGATAAGTGGTTGGTAATGAGTTAGTCATAGGGATAAATGAGTATAGATGTGATCAACAGTTGATTCTCACAGGATATATTTAAGCTACAAGATGTTAATGGTTCTTCACACATGATTGTCTCGAGTATATGGGTGTATACGTTTATGAGGATTCTGAGAAATCGTAAACATCATGGGGGAAGAAATGTACTTGGTGTGGTTTACGGATCAATGAAGAAGGGCTATAGGCATATAAACCATTGGTTTGGTAGATTCGTGTTGGGTATTATGGTTTCTACTTCCTTGGATTGGTTAATGTGAAGTAATCTGCATGTGTGAGAAGATATGTTGTTGATTTATTACATGTTCCCCTGAAGGGATAATCAGCAAGACCAAATGTGAAAAAAGCATTCTTGTTTGGTGTGGTTTACTGCTTCTTCTACAAAATTCCGTTGTGCACTTAAATGTCAAAGATAGAATATCGTTCAAGCTACATTAAAGTTTCGAATCAGCTCAAAATAGAATTGTTGGTTTAGGGGGAAGTGATGTGGCAAGTTTTATACACGTAATATATATATAAAATATAACTTTAAGAGTAATTAAGAAAATTACCAAGTTACCCTTGATAAAATTCACTCTCAAAAATATATATAATAAAATATATAATATGTATATTAAACCGGGTAAATATGATCACCCGGGTCGATATCCCCAATGACTAGTGAAATTAAAACCTCGTTTAAGCTTGGATTCTGATTTGAATGTAGCAAAGATATTTTTGATAATCTATATCTACTAGATAAAAAAACATCAATTAAAATTTAATCAAAAACGCGAAACGGGACACTAAAACTAAGGCCAAAAACCTAAATTCTACAAAATTAAACCTAATTTTTATTTTTCTTTTTAAATGTATTCTATTTGACTAAAAACGAAGTTTAAAAAAAACTAGAGTGAAAACGGAGTTAAAACGAGGGTTAAAATTGAAAACCGAGAACACGAACGAAACCCGTTCTTTAAAAAGATGAATTTTTGCAAAATAGACCCTACGAAAGTGAAACTAATTTTCCTACAAACTTTATATTAAAAGAAAATTTTATAAAAAAGATTTTTATTTTTCGGATTATTTTTCTATTTTTTATGATTTTTTAAAGTTTTTAAAGTAAATAAAAGATTAAAAATACTAAACTTATAGTAAAAATTCTAGAAAAAATACAGAAAATAGCTTAAGCTATAAGAAACCTAGGAAAAATAAGACTTAAGTCGTAGCTTATAAAATAAGCCACGAAATAAGCTTAACAGCTTATCTAGCTTATAAAACCAAAATGTATATAAAGGTTTGATGAAAGGAAGGTAGAACGGATGAGCTATTGTAGCATGGTGGTTAAGGCATTGGTGTTGTGTGTGGGAGGTCGTGGGTTCGAGTGTGGTGGTAACCCCTTTTTGTTATTTTTTTATATTATTTACTTTTTTGAAAAACTAATTACTAGGACTTAAAAAGGGCACTAAAATAAGCTATTTTAATAAAAGGACATTAAGCTGAAACTTAGTAATAAGCTCTTAAACAGCTTAAGTGAGTAAGCTTTTGGGCTTAATCTCACTCAAACGCTTGTAACATGCTCAATTTAAGCTTAAAACTAAAAAGAAAAAGTGTTCTCAAAAGCTTATAAGAGGCTTAATCTAAAAATGAAAAGAAATCTAAGCTTATAACACTAGAAAACAACTGAAAGTGATGATGAACTATGTAAACTCAGACATCCAAAGCAATAAGCAAAAATCCAAATAAGCTAAAATCCTTAAAAGGCAAATCTAGACTTTAAACTTTTGAGAGTTGATAAAGCTACTTATAATCTATCTATATAAGCTTTAAAATCTACCACCTTAAGCTAAGATTCAAAAATTAATAAGCTAAATTACTAACCTACTGTTTTTGGCTTTTGAGATTTTTTTGAAAGACTTTTGACAGCTAAATTTGACTAAGTAAATAAGCTAGAAATTGCAAATTAAGACTTATTCTATATTAAGCTATAACTAGACCTAATCCTACTTTAATCTAAGAACCTAAGATCTACTTATACTTAACTAAAACTAGACTAGAAGTGACAGCAGTGCTAACTTAAAGTTAGGACTGCTACACTTTGCACAAGTGCAAACCAAGAGTGCAGGTTACCAAAAGGGTAAACCTGCACTTAAATACACTCCAATAGAGTGTATAAACACAATGCAAGCAAGATCTAGCCCTTTGAGGGCTTAGATCAAAATTTGCACAAATGAAATTTATAGAAAATTTACCCTGGTGCAGGAACAAAGATAATAAACCATATCTTTTGAAATTTTGAACTCTAACTTATAAAAACTAAATGAAAACTAATTTTAAATGAAAACTTAGCTGACTCAAGCAAATTGCACAAGTGAAATTGACTTTTAGAGGTCAAACATGCTAAAACCAAACACCCCTTTAAGACTATGACAGAATTGGATTGAGCTTATGAAATGAATTCTAGCTTATAAAACTTTAATACCATATAATACTTAACTTAAAACAAGCTTAACAATCATGATTAAACAACTAAATAAGCCAGGAATCTAAGATCTATACTATGCTAATGATATTTTTTTGGTTTTAATGATTTTTTAGACAAGTTATAAAATACTATGATCTGCAACTTGTAAGCTAAAAACAGATTAATATTAATAACTAATAAGCAAGATTAAACACAAACAAATTCAAATAAGAAACTAATTTAAGCTAATAAGCAGATCTATGCTAATTTACTATTATTAAGCTAAATATTGAAAAACAAGGAAGGTAAATGAAATCTTACTTGAAACTTCAGCTAAACAGAAGCTATGCTCAATTGGGCTTAATCTATAGCTCTAACTTATTTAGAATAAGCCAGTATAAGTTCATGAGAGCCCTTCCCTTATTGACTCTCCTTCCAAAAAGCTCATAAATCCAAAATGCAAAGGAATTAAGTACTTAAGCTGTTTTTAGGGATTAAAGTAGGTTAGGATCTGAATTAAACTCTCTTATAAGCTTATAGACTTATAAGAGCTTTTGAGTAGCTTATGGTAGCTTTTAGGCAAGAGTAAAGAAAATAAGGCTTAAATGAAAACTTGTAAATAATTGAGACAGATTATTTAAAAGCAAAAGGGTTATTATACAAAGATGTTACTATACTTTCCCAAAAAGTTCGCCTAAGTTACTAAACTTTCATTTTGTTCACTTAGGTTACTAAACTTATGAAACATGACATTTGGGGTTACTCAACTTGCAAAAATATACGTAAACATCATTGAACTTGTAAAAACATGACATTTATGTTACTAAACTTACCTAAAAATATACGTCCAGGTTGCTCGGATTAACATTGAAATTATGGGGGTGTATGTTTATCAAAAGTTCAGTAACCTAAGTGAACAAAATGAAAGTTGAGTAACTTAGGCAAACTTTTTGGGAAAGTATAGTAACTTCTTTGTCTATTAACCCAAGTATCCAATCTGATAGCTTCAACGAGACTAGCTTCCTCCTGTAGAATTTGTTCCTTAGTCTTTTTAGGAGCTTCTTCAATGATCATCGGAGCTTTTCCTTCTCTTTGGCCTTTATCAGGGGAAGGAATAGACTTTTTAATACTGTCAGTACTAACTTGTCCACTAACAGTACTAACTTTGCCACTAACATTACTAACTTTAATACTGCCAGTATTAACTCCTTCAGCATACCCAGTACTAACTTCTTCTAGAAAATCCAAGCTAGTGACAACCTTCTTTCTCTTAGTCTCTTTCCTTCTATTATACCTCCTTCCCTTATCTATTGACTTTGGCTTTTGAGAAGCAACCCTGGAGAGAGTTTTAGCTGCTTCTAATGTAGTAGGGCTTATGTCTTTAACTTGTTCCTCCCCTAAAGCATTGACGGTAGTCTTAGAAGGAGTAACCAGCCCTTGTACCAAATAAACTAGAGGATCATCTTAACTTTTCCTCCCCTGATCCTCAGGTTCTTCCTCTTCAGAGTCTGAGAAGACCACATTTCTCCTTTTCAAAATACCTTCCAGCTTCTTCACCTTCTTGACCAACTTTACAATAGCACTCCCCATTGTCAGCTTGGTTTGCTTAAGATCCTTTTCCAGACTACCAACTCTTGTCATTAATTGAGGAACTAATTGAAGCAAATCATCCACAGGTATCTGTCCTTGGGCATGCTCTTATAGGGGTGAGAAGTGTTGGTGTGCAGGGGATGGTTCCTCAAAAGTGTGCTCCATAGGTTCAGGGTGGAATGTTTTGGGATTTGTTGACTTTTGTTGACCATGATTTGACTGAGGCTGGACTTTTCTGGCTTCAGCTTTGATTTTTTTTGGCTTCTTTTTGTACTCTTCTGATTCTCGTGTTCGTGCTTGCTTGTTTTTGACTGTTTTCTTGTGATTTTTGATATATCCGTACCTGCACACACAAACACAAATTTTTTTTTTTTTTTTTTTTTTTTTTTTTTTTTTTTTTTTTTTTTTTTACAGCATTTTTTTTCCATTTTTGGTCTGTTTTTTGGGTTTAATTGGGGTATTTTATGGTACAAGACGGATATGTGTATTATACCACTTATCAGGGATAGACGAGCTCAGAAACCTGCGTCAAAAATGAAGTTACGGAAAATAAGCTTTACAAGACATGTTGTATGAATTGGGGGAAGTTAATCCAGGTCATACCTATTATAATTTTTCTTTTACAAATAAAGACAAAGAAGATCCAAGTTGGGGTACATGTATGACGACAAAAGACATTGAAGTCATCCTTAGCATTGGAATCGCCTTGGAAGTTTTAGCTTTTATTTATATTTTTACTTGTAGAAAACCTTGTAAGTAATTATGTATGTCTCAATATTGGAAGAAGATTGTTAGCCTTAAAATGTGAGCGACATTTACAGAATTACATTTAGTTATCATAGCCAAACACGTAGGGACTAGAATAACAATCATAATAAGCTAGATTGTGTTTGGGCTATAAATACACCCCCATACTTCCATAGAGGGGTGATGCTTCATTTTGTATGCGTGTATTTCTCCTTCTCTCTCAATAATACACACATCTTTCCATCTCTATTTCTATCTCTCCAAATATGATTATCTCTTATTTTGAGTTTCCCTCTACCACCGGATTCATTTTAGATAGTGAATTTTATCTTTAAAAGTAAGGCTATTTATTTAACATGTTATGGACATGTTAATAATCTAAGTCCAAAAACCAATATGGATAGTCCATATGGTCTCTGGTTTGACCGGCCATAGGGTAAGGAAAAGGAAACAAAGACTTAACTTGGTCCCCAAGTAATTGTATTGTATTAGGGTTAGCTTAAACTTACCCTATAAATACAATGCTCTTAGAAACAAGTTTGTTGATCTTTTCTTTCCTATTATTTATCCCTAAACCAATCGTCCTCTAACCATTTGGGGTTTTATGGGTCGATTTTGTTAAGTTAGAAACCAAGGGTTTCGTTTGTGTGATCGTAAATTTAGAATTAGCATTCGGGTAGTAATCAAGGACGTGTTTTGTGGACTAAATTTGTAGATGTCACTTCCTTTAGTGACTATAAGTGTTTCGTGTGATAATATAAGAACAATAAGGTGTTCTTTGCTCCATTCGACTACTTGATTCGTTACAAGTAGTTAGTCACGTGATTATTTATATGTTAATCTAAGTGCATCATACGTGGTCCCTTTGGGACGTATCTGCTGCGTATACTCGCGTTTATATGTTTTATATAAATGTTAAATACCAACAGTGGCATCACGAGCCAACATATGATGTCTTATTTACATTAGTACATGGAAAATTGGCCTAAAATGCTTGTTTATGCAATTTTCCTTACACGATTTGAAACAACCCTTAGGGCGAATTTTCTGTGGAATAGACTTTTTATAAGTGCTAAAAATCATGTCTTGAAAACCCTAGTTTGCATGTTTTATGTGTTCTTTCCGGGTGGTTTGTTACATGCTTTAAATCTCTCGTTTTCTTGATTTATTTGTATATATTACTTGTGTTAATTGAGTTCCATGACAAATGCATGCACATTTGCCATGGATAATAAGTCATTATCTTGTATCTTGTTTAACATTAATGTGTTAATATGTGGTACGTGCAAATTCGATGAATACCCTAGTCTTCATGCGTGTTTTATTTGATTTTTTTGTCATGTTTGACGCCGCTGCATTAAAAAAATAATTCGTGAGTAAAATTGGACAGCCAAATTTTTGTGGTAAGTTCATAACTCATAGGCCTACAACTTTGTAGCTTAATACAAAAGTTGGGGAAGACTCCTATGAGTTTTCGGGCACTAAAGTCGACTAAAATCTGAAAACTGCTTGCTGATATTAAAGACTAAAAGGGTTCTACTTGCTTTGGACAAGGTCTAAAAGAAAGCGGGAGTCCTATATTTTGGTTATGGCTAGGCTCTTAGTTGACCTCTTGGATTTTTCTTGGACCCGAGCATAAGGATTCATCGAATATGGTTTGCATGTTATGTTATAATTTGATTATTATCGTTGTTTCATTTATTTTGCATTTTTATCTTATTGTAACTTGTGTAAAATTTCAAATTTATTTTTAAAATGAAATTGAACTTAATTATATTTGAGGGAAAAAAAGGCAAAAAAAATGGTAAAAAAAAAACTAACTGTTAAAAAAAAAATATTCATAAAAAAACAGACCGATGGCTCCGACTGTGCGGGAGGGTATTTCGAGGAAAAAAAAGGAAAATTTTATTTAGAAAAAAAAAGAACGGGACGATTAGCGGAGCGCGAGGTTTGAGGAAACTTAAAGGTTTATTCATAAAAAAACAGACCGATGACTCAAACAGCGCGAGAGGGTATTCCAAGAAAAAAAAAGTAAAGTTTTATTTTAAAAATTTGTTGAGAAAAAAAAAAGGTAAAAAAAAGTCAATGTAAAGAAAAAAAAAAAAAAAAAGGCTCATTAAATGTCGGGTCAAAAAGGGCGGGTCGCATTAAATTTTTTTCGGGTCAGGGCGTCTGCCCTTTGTAATATATATATAATACTACCACCTCACTTTCACTGTTCCACACACACCAAACCAAACCAAAATGGCTTCTTCCATGGTTTTCATTACTTCCCTGTTCCTTATTTCTTGCTTAATATCCACCGTTTTCTCCAACGACGTTGATGACAATGTCAGCTGGACTTAGTCACCACACCACGAGCCATCGTACCAACCGGTAGCAGCACCATCACCCCACCACCATCAACACTATAACAACACTCATCACAAGTGCCATTACATTAAGCTTGTTACTTCACCCATGACCCACTTACCAGCCACGACTCCGGTTCAGGCACCGATTAGCTCACCGACGCAAGTTACATCACTCATGTCGGCGATGAAGTTTGTGGCGGTTTACACTACAACATTTGCCACTATCCCCAGGGACAAATCCGGGGTTTCCCGGGCGACTTGTCGCTGGGGATAGCTTTCCCGGGCGACATGTCGCCCGGGATAAGTGGAACGGAAAAGCTCGAATGGGATTCCTTCCCGGGCGACATTCCCGGGCGACATCGCCGGGCCCACATAGTTTCAGTCAAACAATTAAGTGCCACGGTGGATGGTTTTCCCGGGCGACATGTCGCCCGGGATACGAAAATTAATTAATTAATTAGGCAGGGAAAATGTTAAAATAAGTTTATTAAATAAATTATTAATAAGAATCCCGAAAAATGTTAAAATAAGTTTATTAAATAAATTATTAATAAGAATCCCGGGCGACATGTCGCCCGGGAAAGATTTTAAATATATATTTTTTAATATTTCCCGGGCGATATGTCGCCCGGGAAAGGTTTCAAATATATATTTTTTTAATATTTCCTGGGCGACATGTCGCCCGGGATAATGTTTAAAAAAATATTTATTTAACGTTATCCCGGGCGATATGTCACCCGGGAAAAGTTTGCAAAAAAAATTTTGTGCAGCCTGCACAGCAGGCAATTTCCAGATTTTTTCTGGAATTTTTTCGGAAAAAATCTACCAAAAAATCTACCAAAACTCAAACCTGTATAAACCAATATAGAATCTACCCAAATACATTACAACTTGTACCAAAACACAATACGATCAACGTATTTGATATAATAAAGCTAAATACGTTCAAAATCCGAATAAACACAATATAATCTACAAAACGGGTGACGAAGTCACAAAACTTCCATTATCCGCAAGATACAAGTCAATATTCACCTAGATAACATGTTCTAAACGTACGGGAAACAAATATTCACATAAGGGTCGCCAATATATACTTCAAGACACAAAATAGCATATACTTACCCAATATCCCCTAACTATCATCTTCATCCTCCTCATCCTCGCCGCTGTCTTCATCATCTCCTGGCTCATCATCCCCGCACCCGCCATTCCCGCTGCCACCACCGTACTCAGGCTGTGACTCAAGCTGATTAAGCATCCGAGAAAACTTATCGTCACTCATAAATAACCTCATGAACTTGTTCACTTGTTTCGTGAGCCACTTCTCCCTCTTTTTGAGCCTCGCGATATCGACGGAGTGCGTGCTTTGAGATGGGGGAGGAATGACCGTGCCCTAGCCTGGCAAAACCCGTCCAACATCGGGAATGTGCCCCCGCTGCTTGCCCCCGCGAACAATGTCCATGATCCTCAGTGTAAGGCACACCCGTGGGGGTGTTGGAGCCTAGACCCTGTAGCCTCAGCATCTCATCATATGTAGTCACAAAAACACAAGATAGTTAATATATTATCACTACATTATTTCTTGACAAATCATTAAAGTGCGTGTTTTGGAAGAAAACTTACATAAAGAGCTTTGTCCTCGGGGTTCAAGAATACGCCGCCAACAGTATGTGTCAAGAAGAAGGTGTGGATCAACGACGGGTACTCTCTACTAGCTGAGGTCTCCATCTGCACATACACACGTATATAAGATGAAACAAATTAAAAACGACAAATCACAATACACCAAAGCGTTAATTATATATATATATCCTGACCGAACCAAGAAAAAGGAGTGCTTTTCTTAGATAGTTATTATTTATCAAATATATAATAATTATTTTATAAATAATAATATATAATTATAAAATATATTCTATAAACAATACTGATTTAAAAATCGTTTATTTTTTTATTAAAATGTATCCCGGGCGACATGTCGCCCGGGAAAGATTTTATTAAAAAAAATATAGTTTTATATATATTAAAAACTGTGTAATTTATTCAGAAATGGCGAGGGACGTCCGCGACTGAGGCTCTCCAGGTCATAAAGTTCCGTCCTCTATCAATGAACCCCAATATCTTTCTTTGAGAGCAGCCCTTCTTTGCCAATTGTAGATCTTTTGCAGGTGCTTGCTGGAAGCCCGCATAGACTTGTGGGCCAGCGGTCGTATTCCATGTGGGGACCGCAAGTCCAAAACTGGGGTTCTGCAATCAATATACAACAAAGACAGAGTTAGAGATATAATTTATAGTATTATCTAAATTTGGTTATTAATTTATATGGTAATGATAAAGAATAAACAAATTTTAGATAAATATACACAATAAAATAGATGAACTACGATAATGAAATAACCATAAAAATAATGAAAATAACTTAGCACCCAATCTATGCCACGACCACCCGCCTTCTTCCGCTCCTGCTACATTTTGGCGCCAAGAAGGGTAGTGCAAGGGCAACTCCCTAACGAGCTCCCTCGGTAGTTGGCCCAAAGAGCCGCATGGTCACCGAGAGGCATAGGGTCTCTCGGTCATTAACCTCATACGGATCTGGAAACGTGGCCACTCTTATTCGTGATGGACCTTATTAACGCCGAGGTTTCCGGTCTTCCCAGGCGGGTATAGTGCGCCTGCCCGCTCTCCTGCCTACCACAAATTGGGCTTTCGGGTGCCCTTACCTGCAAAATCAAGTTGATATACAAAGTCATAAAAATACAAGCCATAAGCAAATACAATGTATCAAGTTAAGCAGTGTATTACAAAAATCCTAGAAATACTTCCTGTTGCCCTACAGCAACCCCCACAGCCGTGGGATACAAGATAATGAGGGGACAACATCACCTCCAACCGTCATCGCCGTGACCCCCGTGTCACATCAGCTGACATCTGTACCAGGTACATAGGATAACATATAGAAATTTATGAACAAAATAATAAAAGATGCACCACATCCAAATTCATATACATCCAAATAAATTATACACATAAGAACAATCCATAACGATTCATTCATTTTATTCATTCAAAATAAGCGGCTTTTACAAGTTACAACTAAAGATCAATCTTCTTCATCACTAGAAAAAACAACATTTACACATCATCATATCAAGTTTGGCGAGGTCTTTATCATCAAATCTGCTAAAATCATGAGGAATGGGTCTTCCTCATCAATAATATCATCGTCCTCATCAACAAACATCAAGATTTCAGGTAGGTTGACTTTCAACATCTATAGATTGACCACAATATGCAAGGCTGCAATTTCCTAAGTCATTTCAAACTAGTATAAAGTGCGAGGATCCTGAAGAGTTTCGTAACATGTAAAACAACAGGGTCATCCTCTACCACAAAGACACTCCCCGTTCAAAACTATTTATGACTCACATGTTCGACACCTTTCCAACCGAGTGGTCGTTTGGCCATAGCTTCAAGGTAGAATCATTGTATTACTTGGTGATAAGCGAGAATGTATTGATCATGATTAAATGCTCACCGTTTTGCCTTGTTTTGTGTTATGATTTTTCTAATGACAAAATTTAGGATACGTCCTTTGTTTCTAGTTGTCGCGAACCACTTAAACCGGAACAACACAGTTTTTAAATCTACAAATATGTAAACTCGAGATTTGTTCAAAGCTTACCGTAAATATTATCTTCGTCCGGACCAGGGCGAACAAATGCCGCTGATTTGAGTATTGCGACGTTCATCGCGTCTGTGCACATACAAACCTCACACCGTTGACTACGCAAGAGTAGACAGAGAGTGGGAGTCTGTGATGGTCCAGCAAGCCAAAGCGAAATAACTCGCTTTCTTTCGTTAACACCTGGGTTCCATTGACTACGTGTCGTTGACGGATCAGATTAAGAAGATAGGATCAGAATAGAGAACACAAAATAATGATGTCGTATTTTTAATAGTTAAATACACACAATACGTCCTAAAGTTTTACCTACCTGCTTCCCAACCATCCGGGAATCTTCTTTCCTGTCTTTGTTAGGAAATTCAACTGAAAATTTTCAAGGTGATAAAACAAGACGTCAAAAATGATAAGTTAAGAAAAAGAAGATCAAAATATAAACACGTACATCGTAAACTTGGCCCGGTACGTTTCCGATTCATGACTGATGATGAAGACATACCATAACACTTTCTTCAATTCTTGGTAATCAATACGAATAACCACCGTAAACCAAATCGATTTACATAGTTAATTTGAACACCTGAAACTTGACACGTTGGAGGAGGTCAATCCACAATAACGGTAAAGGACGATTAAAATTCGTGGTAACATCCCGAAAATAATTGAGAACTAGAAAGTCAATGCATCTTCTGTAACATAACCCTCCGAAATCGAACCTTCCCGCTTAGCTTAAAATCGTACATAATTATTTATGTACTTCCATAAATCTTTCAAATGGATACATCCACCGGGGGGCGAATAGGCCCGCCTAAAATAAGCCTCTAGAGTAAATGATTAACCAAAGTGAATCATAATGTCAAATAGGCAGGAGATATAACAGCTCAGAGATTGCATAAAAGAATATACGATCACCTTGCATCTAAGCTTTCCAACAATGTCATCCACCCTCAAAGATTGAGAAGCAGATTTGTCTTAAAGAATAAACATAGCTCGATGAGTGTTTTTGCAACGTCTGTGGCAAGTATTGCTGAATCCGTAAGGAAGTAAACGTTTCATCATTTATAAGACAGTCATGGAACTTCAGGCCTTTATGATTGTGTGTATCATTAACGGAGTACTTAGTGCTTTGAAAGTTGGATTGCCGAACCCATCTGGTAGTTATAACTCCTTGATGAACTAACAAAACTTTTTTCTGTCCGCTGGTGTGAAAGAATACGCAGCCTGAGGCTTCGAGCACTTCCCGTTTTTGTTTTGGCCGAGCGCATAACACATCGAATGCCCAGTTCATATCAAAACTGTCTTGCCTGCGTGTCTTTAGATTTGTCGATTCATTAACAAAGTGTTCAATATACCTCTCCAACACATTCATTTCGATATGCATGACATCTAATTGTGTTTTATTGGTATGAAAAGACCAATACTCAACTCTTAAAAAATAGATCATTTATTACCAGTTTGCTGACAAGACCATTGCGTTTAATCTTCACACCCCCGAAACTGTGATGTTTACCCTTCACAACGCTGGCAATCTAGCAAGTTGATTCATGATTGTATCCTGGATTAAATACTCTAGTAGGATCTCCGTTTATTCGGGTTTCACCATTGAATTCAAAGTGACCTCCTTCATATTGTGAGGTACATCTTTAAGAAATCATCTGTGAGCCCCCCCCCCCCAACATAAGCTTTTTGCCTAACACACCGCACAGATTGAGTGTCTTCATTTACATGAGGGCATAGCCTTGTAACCTTGCCGCCCCAACATCACACCCAGACAAACTAACATTCGATTAGGAAAATCATTGATGTCCATATAACCATCGCTCTCATATTGAACTTAAGGCCTGTAGCAACGTCTATAGTCTCGACACCTGGCTTTGCCCATAAATCCTTTAGGTCATCAATCAACGGCCTCAAGTAAACATCAATGTCCTTGCCCGGGGATTTAGGGCCATGAATTAACAAACGTCCAGCGATAAAAGAACTCTCTTTCCATACATAACCACACGGAGGCAAGATTGTATGATGTCAGTATCACCGGCCACAAGTTGTAAGACTGACTAAGGTTTGCCGAAACGGATTGAAACCAACAACACCACCCTAATCGAAACATTTCTTGGTTCTGCACAAAATCCAAATACATTGTGTGTCAAAGTCCTTCCATGCTCTAACCATCCAACCGTTGTTGCATCTACCAACCGTCTCCGTACACTTTCCAGTAGCATGCCAAGTCATTTCCTTTGCAGTGTGACTAGACTTGTACAAACGTTGTAGTCTAGGAATGATCGGAAATAACACCGCAAAGCAACCATCTTAGGAAACATCTTCCTGGTTGTGTTACTGTCTTTCCATCTACTATAGTTACACACGGACAAAAATGCAACATCTTATAGTAAGCGTAGCGGAGCGACGAAACAAGAAGCAATCGTTTACACAAGCATGTATCGACTCATACCCTAACCCGATTGTTTTAAATGTCTTCTTTATTTGCAGTATGATGGTGGGAGCTTGTATCCTTTAGCGGTGGGAAATACATTTTGGAAAAACTCTAGCATTTCATTGAATATAGAATCCGTCAATTTACCTTTAACTTTAAAATAGGTAAACTTTGCCATAAAGTCTAAATCGAGTCACATGGTCATAAACCCGGGGTAACAGCCTCATATAGCACTGCATATAACTCTTTCGAAACCGTTACTTTTAGCTATGATCGGGTCGTTTACTTGTCTCACCAATTATCTCCTTGAGTGGCTCATTTTGTTCATTATTCAGAGGAATTATAGCTAGATAAGATCATTAAGGCACGCTGTCATGTCACTCATCTGAGGTTGTCTTGTGTTATCTATTACTGGTGGTGGCGGAGGAAGATCCGGTTCACCGTGGTGAATCCATGTTTTATAACTTGGGTCAAACCCATACTTCGAAATGTGGTCTGAAAGGTGTTTGATGGATACCCACAATACTAGACGACAAGACTTGCATGGACATCTTATATTCCCGGCACTATCCACTAACGGCTTGCAATCATCGACGAATTTCTTAAGACCGGTATAAAATGCTTTTTCATGTTTCCCTAAACTTGTCCAACTCTTATCAATTACCATAACTGCGTTTTAACGATACAATTAGTTATTATATGCAACTTAATTAAACACATTCAAACGAGGAATACGAGATGTTTTGTTCACCTAGTGCAACTATGGAAGGCAATCCTAACCCACTCTTTGAATGATTCGTCTCATATATGAATGCGTATAACCGATTTACTATTTAAGAAAATTTCGGCAGCATTTCCCCTCAACTCCCCAAATATGTGTTTAAAGACATATTCGTAGGAGTAAAGGAGAAACACTGTCAAAATCATCTCAAATAGTAAACCAATTATATGCATTCATATCCTAAATGAGACAAAACATTCAAAAAGCAGTCCCAAACAGGGGACTTTCCGAAATTAATTTCTAATAAATTAATTTCGGACGGGTTTTCTATAGGATGATTAAAATCAGACGGGGATTTTCCGAAATTAATCACTAAAATCCTAAAAAATTCCTAAAGGGTTCAATAAAATAAATACCTATACGCATATCCATTTATATCAAATCCTAATATTGAAACGCATATACAATTTAAATTCTATTATAATGAAAAAAAACATACATTTATATCAGAATAAGCTGTTGTTAAACAGCTTATCAGTGTAAAACGCAAATCCAAACACTCCTTGACACTGTAAAACGCACATCCAAACACTCCTTATGCTGCCAAAATGATGAAAATAAGCTGCATAAGCTGTTTAACAACAGCTTATCAGCATAAGCTGTTCTTAAACAGCTTATGCAGCTTATTCTCATCATTTTGGCAGCATAAGGAGTGTTTGGATGTACGTTTTACAGTGTCAAGGAGTGTTTAGATTTGCGTTTTACACTGTCAAGGAGTGTTTGGATTTGCATTTTACAGTATCAATCACAATAAACATTCCCCGACGACATGTCACCGGGGATACAAAAAGGATAAAAAAAAGTTATAACATACTTTCGGCTAGGCTGTCTCGGCTGACTCGGCTGCTATGCTCGTCTCGGCTGACTCACTGCCCAAAAAAAAATCAACAAAGTTCAATCATAATAATTTATTATAATTATCAAACTTTTATTAACCAAAATCAAAAATCCAAACCTTGAATAACTCGGCTCGAAGATCCACCACCACCAAAAATCAAACTTGTTTAGAGGTTTAGAAAAAGAAGATGTAGAATTATAATTTAGAGGGTTAAGGAAAGAATTATGTTTAGAGGAGGAAGAGGAAGAATTATAATTTAGTGCTCGTGTGCTCGTGTCGTGTGCTCGGTGTCGAGTGGTGGTGGTGAGCTGCGGTGGTGAGAGGAGGTGGTGGTGAGAGGAGGTGGTGAGTTGTGGTGGTGATTTGTGGTGGTGTTGCTGCAAAATCGCCAAAAAAAAGTTTTTTTTACGTTTTCCCGTTTGTGTTATACAACTGAAACACATATCTGCTTTTTGATGACAGATATTTCCCAGGCGACATTCCCGGGCGACATGTCGCCCGGGAAAGATCCAGTTTTGTCGTTTAGCGCAAATTGGCGCGACAACGAAAATTTTGGAGGGCCTTTTTAGCAAATATAAAAAGCTTTCCCGGGCGACATGTCGCCCGGGAAAGGTTTATTAAAAATTATAAACTTTTATAAAAATTAAAAGATGTATAATTTTTTAATAAGCTATTCCCGGGTCGCCCGGGAAAGATTTTCATTAAAAATTAAAATATTTTTAATAAAGGCTTTCCCGGGCGACATGTCGCCCGGGAAAGATTTTTTTTATATTTTTTTAATGAAAGATTTTTAATAAAAAAATTATACACTTTTAAAATAATTAAAAACTATATGTTTTTAATAAACTTTTAAAATATTTTTAATAAAACTTTTCGCGGGCGACATGTCGCCCGGAAATATATTATACACTTTTATTAAAATAAACTTTTTTTAATAAAAAATTATACACTTTTATTAAAAAATTATACATTAGATGTCCAACGGATGAGTCGATATGTTATCGTTGTACATTAGATGTTCAACGGATGAGTCGATATGTTGTCGTTGTACATTAGATGTCCAACGGATGAGTCGATATGTTATCGTTGTACATTAGATGTTCAACGGATGAGTCGATATGTTGTCGTTGTACATTAGATGTTCAACGGATGAGTCGATATGCTATCGTTGTACATTAGATGTTTAACGGATGAGTCGATATGTTGTCGTTGTACATTAGATGTTCAACGGATGAGTCGATATGTTGTCGTTGTACATTAGATGTTCAACGGATGAGTCGATATGTTGTCGTTGTACATTAGATGTTCAACGGATGAGTCGATATGCTATCGTTGTACATTAGATGTTTAACGGATGAGTCGATATGTTGTCGTTGTACATTAGATGTTCAACGGATGAGTCGATATGCTATCGTTGTACATTAGATGTTCAACGGATGAGTCGATATACTATCGTTGTACATTAGATGTTCAACGGATGAGTCGATATGCTATCGTTGTACATTAGATGTTCAACGGATGAGTCGATATGCTATCGTTGTACATTAGATGTTCAACGGATGAGTCGATATGCTATCGTTGTACATTAGATGTTCAACGGATGAGTCGATATGCTATCGTTGTACATTAGATGTTCAACGGATGAGTCGATATACTATCGTTGTACATTAGATGTTTAACGGATGAGTCGATATGCTATCGTTGTACATTAGATGTTCAACGGATGAGTCGATATATTGTCGTTGTACATTAGATGTTCAACGGATGAGTCGATATGCTATCGTTGTACATTAGATGTTCAACGGATGAGTCGATATGCTATCGTTGTACATTAGATGTTTAACGGATGAGTCGATATGTTGTCGTTGTATATTAGATGTTCAACGGATGAGTCGATATGCTATCGTTGTACATTAGATGTTTAACGGATGAGTCGATATGTTGTCGTTGTACATTAGATGTTCAACGGATGAGTCGATATACTATCGTTGTACATTAGATGTTCAACGGATGAGTCGATATACTATCGTTGTACATTAGATGTTTAACGGATGAGTCGATATGTTGTCGTTGTATATTAGATGTTCAACGGATGAGTCGATATACTATCTGCGAGAGTCGTATAAACCTAAAACCCGTGGTAAACTATACTATGCATGTCCACGATCAAAGGTGAACGAGGAGATGGTTCTAAGGTTGCAGGTCCTGGAAAAGGAGGTAGAGGAGAGGGCTGATGAGAAGATACTTTTCATTGAAAAGTTAAAGAGGAATGTGTCCTTTGAATAAAAATGTGTATGTCAACACATTAAGTGTATGTGTGTTTATCTACATTTTTAAGGTGTGTCAACACATTAAGTGTATGTGTGTTTATCTACTTTTTTAAGGTGTGTCAACACATTAAGTGTATGTGTGTTTATCTACGTTTTTAAGGTGTGTTCATGTTTGCACCATGGGCATTTGTATTGAATGCATTGTAATAAATGGTTTATGTGAAGACTTATGTCTTGAATAAAAATGTGTATGTCAACACCATTGGCATTTATCTACATTTTTAAGGTGTGTTCATTGACATGTCGAGATGTTATGGTTATACATTAGACGTTCAACAGATAAGTCGATATGTTATGGTTATACATTAGAGGTTCAACTAATGAGTCAAAATGTTATGGTTATACATTAGAGGTTCAACTAATGAGTCGAAATGTTATGGTTATACATTAGAGGTTCAACGGATGAGTCAATATGTTATGGTTATACATTAAACGTTCAACAAATAAGTCAAGATGCTCCCACCAAATACTCCTGCCAAAAACTCCCGCCAAAAACTCCTGCCAAAAACTCCCGCCAAAAACTCTCGCCAAATACTCCCGCCAAAAACTTGCGCCAAAAACTCTTTTATACCATAAAAGCAGATACTATCACAACCACAAACATATCACACACTCTTACCATCACAACCACAAAAAGATGGTGAAGATGGTGCCACATGAAGCTTTTGCGTGTAGGTGTAGCAGTAAGGAGAGTGTAGGTATCCGACAATCGTTATATAAACCTGAGAGTTACGGTAAACTATACTATGCATGTCCAAAATCAAAGGTGAACAATCACATGTTTTTTATTTGTGTAATATATAAATATTCTGGTTAGTTATTAAAAGAATTGATTTCTTTACTATTTAACAGCCTCCGAAACATTTTGGATGTGGATTTTTTTATGGAAAGAGACCGACTTCGTCAATTGATGAGTTCTCCTGGAGCTCCATCTGCAGGACCTTCAACACCTCCAAGCTATTCTTCAGGACCTTCAACACCTCCAAGCTATTCTTCAGGACCTTCAACACCTCCAAACTATTCACAAGGATCTTCAAGAAATGTAGAGTGCTCAAACTGCAAGGACTTGCGTGGAAAGATAAGTGTACTCAAGGCAACAATGGATATGCATATGCATCCAGAACAACACATAGTTAATTCGGCTGCACTACTTCACGAAGTTCTTAATGAAATGGAAAAACTTGATTTGGAATAGTTTTTCATGTGCAATGTAATTCGTATGATTTCGAGTAGTTTGTCATTTGCAATGTAATTCATATGTTTTTTTATTGTATGTGAAGACTTTGTTTAAACTTTTATGATATGAATGTGTTTATGTATAACGATATCACCTAGACATGCCAATGGTACAAACATGAACACAACTTAAAAACGTATCTATATTTTTTGTTAAAATATACGGAATATCGGACCGAAACGAACCTAAAAAACATAGTTAAATTAAAAGTCAACAAAGTCAAACCCTATCCCTGACGATATGTCGCCGGGGAACTGTCCAAAAACCAGAAGCCCAATTTCGTGATATAAAGCCCAAACTAGACCAGAAGCCCAATTCACTTATCCCCAGCGACATGTCGCTGGGGAAACTTTGTTAACCAATTGACACTATTAACCAATATTGTTAATACGGTCAACAAAGTCAACGTGGTATCCCTAGCGACATGTCGCTGGGGAAAAGTGTGTCCACGTCACCACTAACGTAATTAACACTAATTATTTTTTTAAAATTAATAAGTGAATCCCCGGCGACATGTCGCCAGGGAAAAGTAAGAGGGAAAAATCCCCGCTACGTTTTACGTTGAAATATTTGGTCAAAATTTAACGACATTATCCCCGGCGACATGTCGCCGGGGAAAACGTCCGAATTCTTTGAATAAAAAGTTTACGAGAATTGGTGCCACGTAGGACCCATTTTTGTCGTTTAGCGCCTATTCCCCGCGGGGAAAAATACCGTCACCTGTTCTCCTTTTTGTTGTAGTGTGTGTTACTCGTAGTGTGTTGCTAAATAAGGTTTAACTTACTCGTAAGGTTTATGGTTCAATTACAAGGCCCTTACAAGTGTCATCTCTAGAAATATATGACAAACTATTCAAAAACACACATGATGGTTTCATCTGCAAGTACTAAACTACTTGGTTATCTGAATGATAATGGCGTGTTACTGTTTAGCCAATAATTACTGTAAAGTCGCGTTAAACATAGTCCAAAAACAGCCCTCGAACATATTCATAAACCTCACAGAAGCAATATACTCCAAATAACCTTGCCTAATAAAAACACAAGATTATTATTCGTAAGATTTGATAGTTGATTAATAACAAGTTGGATTTCACTAGTTAGCCTAAATGAATACTTAATATATGAACCAATAAAACAAAAATTTACACGTCATTTTGGACTGTTCCATCATCTAGCTAGTTAATTAATTGAGTATATGGTTTTGGATATTAGTAAAAGGTATAAACAAAAGATTTTGTTTTATTGTGGGATATTATCTTGATTGCAATGATAAAAAAAGGTCAATTATTTGTATGATTTATATCATTCAACTTTTGATCATTAATAGTGTAATTTAGGAAGCACATATAACTGAACTTTAATTCAATTAAAATAATAAATTGATTCCAACTTGTATTAGATGATACACTGTGTTTCAAAACTTTAGTCAAGCAATAGTATTTGGTAATCACACTTCATAAAGCTTTTGTGATTATGTTTAGGTTTAGTTAGGTTACTAAAGAGGTCTCTTTGACAAATTTTAAGCTATGTAACTACATATGTTGTAAATTGGGTATACATCGAAATCATGACCCTCGGTATCCATCTTAGACACGATACTATCTCAATGGAACGATGTTACAAACCCTACTTCACTGTACTAGTTTTAGTATGTCATAATACACTATCGAAGGCCTTGTGTGCCGTCCTTGGTTTATCTATGTTGTTTTGATTGGTTACACCATATATGATGGTTAAGTATATCAAGTAGTTATGCATCAAGCTCATCAAGATAATAAGTACAGGCGTTTCGCCTGTCTTATACATGAATATATAAAATGCACGAGTAGGCAAATAGTGGCGTCGACAAACACTAGATACAAATGATTTTGTTTGAACTCAAATAGAGTTATTAAGAATCTATAAGATCTTGCGCCATAAAACGATGCACTTGGTTGGTCACTCTAAAAAATGTAATATCTCTAGATAATTGGTCACAATCAATTACAACCTTAAACCTTTTTATGATGGTATGCAGATGAAACAGTTAGATTTCATAGAAAACAGAGTCACCGATCCGACATTTTCCTACATTACACTCCGCCCGCATGAAACTTGCTGCAAGTCATAAAGTTGCAATTCCCTCATCGATATGGCTAGGATGAAAATCATAGAGTTTTGAACTGCTACCAATTAGTAGTAGCAAAAGCTGATAAACAGACAAGTAATGAAAGGACTAAACATCTCCTAGGTGCCAGAGAGTTAAAACGTCTTCAGAGTCTCAGAAGAGATAAATGTTCAAAACTCACTAGGTGAACATCTTGAGACGGCCAGAGAAAAGTGCGGAAATAGCCACAGAATTACTGACAAGGCTGTGAACTTAAAAGAAAAAAATGATCGACTTCTCCGAATAACTTGAGCAATTTTGCCGTTTACTCATTTAATAATAAAGTAAATTTGCTTAAGCTAGATATGCAAAACATGTAACATGTCAAATCTCACACATACCTCTTGTTAGTGAAAAACAAAGGCTACGAAACAAAAGCTTTTTACTTCCACCCCTAGATGAATGAGAAGCCAAATGATCTAATGGCCGCATTCGAATGAAAAAATTATATAAAACTCTCGACGACTTAATTTGTTAACTAATTTCCATACTGCCCTTTATTTTTGTCATATTGAGTTTTACATTTACTTTCTGGTAACATTGTTTTTGATATTTTAGCCAACTAATCCGCTAGATTTGGGTTCAGTGTTACAAAGACTCGAATCAGGTAAAACCCTCTTCTTTAGGGAGGCTGACATGACGTCATGAACGTTTTACAATTTCTGAAGTTCTGAGATGAATAGCATAGTGTGGAACCCTTTTATATGCTATTTAAAGGGGTATTTTAATGTGTTTATTCTAGTTTTGCATTATGAAAGTTATGTATATATTATAATAGTCGTGATCAAACGAGAAGTAATTCTAAAACACATTCAAACATGCTAATAGTCTTTGCTTTCGCGCCTTTTGGCTAGTTCACTACAACATTTGCCTTTTTCCCCAGCGACAAATCCGGGGTATCCCGGGCGACTTGTCGCTGGGGATAGGTTTCCCGGGCGACTTGTCGCCCGGGATATGTCGAGCGGAAAAGCTCGAAGGGGATACGTTCCCGGACAACTTACCCGGGCGACATCGTGGGGCCCACACAGTTTCAGTCAAACAAATATTTACCACGGTGGAAGCTTTTCCCGGGCGACATGTCGCCCGGGAAACTAAATTTATAAAATGAATAATTAATATTGAAGCTTGATTAATTAGTTAATTAACCGAAGCATTCGAGCTTCGCGATTATTTATTATTTCTTATTTCCGGGCGACATCTCCGCCGTGAAAACCATTAAATAAATTGACTTGATCAACGTAGCAATATTTTTTTTGTCATTTAGTGGATACTCATCCCGGCCGACATGTCGCCCGGATAGATTCTATAATATTTTTTTCCCAAGTATCCCGCGATATGTCCTCCCGGGATTAATTTTTATATTTTTTTTCTCCACTTTCCCGGGCGACATGCATGTCGCCCGGGTAAACTTTAATAAATTTTTGTTTAACTTATCCCGGGCGACATGTCGCCCTGAAGTTTGAAGGTCTTTGGGGGCAGGAGGTGGTGTTTGGTAGGGAGTGGGTGTGGGTGTGGGGAGCGTGCTATCTTACTCCTGCCTGCAACAGCAGGCTATTTCCAATTTTTTCCGAATTTTTTTCCGGAAAAAATCTACCAATACGCAAAACCTGTATAACCAATATATAATCTACTACCACAAATACATTACAACTTCTAACCAAAAACACAATACATCAACGCATTGATTATAAAAAGCTAAATATGTTCAAAATCCGAATAAACACAATATAGTCTACAAAACGGGTGACGAAGTCACAAAACCAATATATAACGGGTGACGACATGTCGCTCGGGATTCATTTTATTATAATTTTAAAATATTTCCCAGGCGACATGGTCCCCGGGATTTATAATAATTTTGACGTTTAGTCCTAAATGGCTCCATAACTAAAATATTGGAGCAATTTTTCAGCAAATAATAAAAAGATTTCCCCGTTCGGATTCATTTAGTATAATTTTAAAATGAATCCCGGCGACATTCGCCGTGAAAGCGTATTAATTAAAAAAAATAACTACAAAAGCCTGTATAAATTTAATAAATATCTTTCCCGGGCGACATGTCGCCCGGGAATAAATTTAATAATTTATTTTTAAACCTTTTTAAATATTTATATTTTATATATTATGTTTTTTATAAATAAAATATATATAAATAATAATTTTAAACAAAAATTATATATTTTAGAAAATATATAATTATTTTTTATTTAAATAAATTATTATTATTTATAATTATTTTTATAAAATATATAATTATTAAAAAAATATTTAGATGTTCAACGGATGAGTCGATATGTTATCGTTGTACATTAGATGTTCAACGGATGAGTCGATATGTTATCGTTGTACATTAGATGTTCAACGGATGAGTCGATATGTAATCGTTGTACATTAGATGTTCAACGGATGAGTCGATATGTTATCGTTGTACATTAGATGTCAACGAAATGAGTCGATATTTATTCGTTGTTTCATAGATGTTCAACGATGAGTCGATATTTATCGTTGTACATAGATGTTTTCAACGGATGAGTCGATATGTTTACGTTGTACAGTAGATGTTCAAACGGATGAGTCGATATGTTATCGTTTACAGTAGATGTTCAACGATGAGTCGAAGATGTTATCGTTGTACACTAGATGTTCAACGAGATGAGTCGATATTTATCGTTGTACTCCTAGATGTTTCCACGGATGAGTCGATATGTTTATCGCTGTAAACACTAGATTGTTTCAAACGATGAGTCGATATGTTATCGTTGTACACTAGATGTTCAACGGATGAGTCGATGAGTTACCGATTGTAACTGTAAGATGTCAACGATGAGTCATAATGTTTATCGTGTACAGATAGATGTTCAAACGGGTGGGTCCCCGATATGTTATACGTTGTACATAGATGTTCAACAGGGTGGATTCCGATTATGTTATCGTTGTACACTAGATGTTCAACTGGAAGTCGATATGTTTATCGTTGTACACTAGATGTTCAACGGGTGAGTCGTATATGTTATCGTTGTACACTAGATGTTCAACGGGTGAGTCGATATGTTATCGTTGTAAACTAGATGTTCAACGGATGAGTCGATATGTTATCGTTGTAAACTAGATGTTCAACGGATGAGTCGATATGTTATCGTTGTAAACTAGATGTAAGGGTTGACAACGGATGAGGTCGATAAGTTATCGTTGTTACAACTAGATGGTTCAACGATGGATCGATATGTTAAACTTGTAACCACCTAAGATGTTACAACGGATGAGTCGATATGTTATCGTTGTACACTAGATGTTCAACGGATGAGTCGATATGTTATCGTTGTACACTGGATGTTCAACGGATGAGTCGATATGTTATCGTTGTACAGTGGATGTTCAACGGATGAGTCGATATGTATCGGTTGTACCAGTGGCTTATTCAACCGGATGATCGATATGTATCGATGACAGTGGAATGTTCACGGATGAGTCGATATGTTATCGTTTGAACAGTAGATGTTTTCAACGGATGAGTCGAGTAAGTTATCGTTGAAACAGTATATGTTCAAACGGATGAGTCAATATGTTATCCGTTGTACATGTGGATTGATCAACGGAGTGAGATCGATATTTTATCGTTGTACAGTAGATTTCAAGACGGATGAGTCGATATGTATCGTTGTACAGTAGATGTTCAAAACGGATGAGTCGATATGTTATCGTTGTACAGTAGATGTTCACCGGATTGAGTCGAATGTTATCGTTGTACATAGATTTACAACCGGATGAGTTCGATGATGTATATCGTATGAAACATAGATGTTCAACGGAATGAGATCCGATAAGTTATCGTATGTTACAGTAAGATGATTCAACGGATGAGTCGATATGTTATCGTTTAGTACACTAGCTGTATCAACGGATGAGTCGATATGTTAATCGTTGTAGACATAGACGTTCAACGGATGAAGTCCGAGTATATATCGTTGTAAACACTAGATGTTCAACGGATGAGTCGGATTTGTTATCGTTGTACAACTAGATGTTCAAACGGATGATCGATATGTTACGTGTACACTAGAAGTCAACGATAGTCGATAGTTATCGTGTACACTAGATGTTTCAACGTAATGATCGATATGGTTTATCGTTGGAACACATGATGTTCAACGTATGAGTCGAAATGTTATCGTTAGTAACACTAGATGTTCAACGGATGAGTCGATATGTTATCCTTGTACACTAGATGTTTTCAACGGAATGAGTCATATGTTAACGTTTGTAATCACTAGATCTTCAACGGATGGTCGATATGTTATCGATGTACACTAATGTTCAACGGAAGAGTCGATATGTTTATCGTTGTAGCCTAGATGTTCAACGGATGAGAGTACATATGTTTTTATCGTTGTACATTAGATGTTCAACGGATGAGTTGATATGTTATCGTTGTACATTAGATGTTCAACAGATGAGTCGATATGTTATCGTTGTACATTAGATGTTCAACGGATGAGTCGATTGTGTTATCTTGTAACAGTAGCATGTTCAACGGATGAGTCGATATTTATCGTTGTACACTAGATGTTTCAACAGGATTAGTCGAATGTTATCGTAGTACACTAGATGTTCAACGGATGTAGTCGATATGTTAATCGTTGTCACACTAGATGTTCAACGGATGAGTCGCTATGTTATATCGTTGTACACTAGATGTTCAAAAACAGATGTGTCGATGATGTTATCGTTGTAACACTAGATGTTTCAACGGATGAGTCGAATTTAACGGTTATCCTGACCGAACCGAGAAAACGAAGTGCTTTTCTTATATAGTTATTATTTATCAAATATATAATAATTATTTTATAAATAATAATATATAATTATAAAATATATTCTATAAATAATACTGATTTAAAAACTGTATATTTTTTTATTAAAATGTTTCCCGAGCGACGTGTCGCCCGGGAAAGGTTTTATTAAAAAAAATATACAGTTTTATATATATTAAAAACTGTAGTTTTATATATATTTAAAACACGTTAATTAACACTAATCACAACCCTTAAACATTTACGTGAATTATTTTTTTTATTAAAAACTTTTCCGGGCGACATGTCGCCCGGGAAAGATGAGCGGGAAAAATTGCCGCCATGATTTTCGTTGATGTTTTGGTCAAATTTTATACCAACTTATTCCGGGCGACACACTTCTTCGAACTTTGACTAAAACGTCTATCAGAATTTGTGCCACGTCAGACAGACTTTTGTCGTTTAGTGGGTTTTCCCGGGCGACAAATGTCGCCCGGGAAAACTTCGTCACCTGTTCTAGAGGGATCTGGGACAGACCAAAGAGATACGTTGCGATATCAGAAGAGAAAAGTCACGTGGCCGCACCAAGATGCTAAAATAAAATGTACTATGACCGAAAAATCATCCGTCTCGTCTTAGTTTAGCTACTTAAACCTTGGAACGGGTGCATATCACTAATTATTCCTTATGTTATTATTTGATTATTGTGGTTCTCTTTAGTTGTGGTTCTAAATACACGTCTCAACGATAAATATCAATTGTGTATTGCAGCCTAAGTTAAAGTCAACTTCATTTGACTTGAATCTTATGGAATTTCTTACATAATCTCCCAGAGATTTATTAATAGTAGTAACCCACAAATTAAGAAACAAGAGTAGTACAATCTAACCAGATGGGTAGTAAGTCATTTACTTGAGCGGGCTAAACCCGACTAGGTTGCGTTGACATGAAACACACCCTTTTAAGAGAAAAAGAATGTTTTAAAAGAATTTATGATTCTGGCATGCTTACAAATATCAGATTATTTCAACAATAATGTAATTCTTTTTACAAAAATGGTTAAGGTGCTTTGCTTAGTTTTGTTAATATGACATTATCATCTCTTTTTATATAGCTGCATCTTGCTAAGTGAGCTTACATTGATATTCTGATTTTGAAGACCAACACATAAGGTTATTCGACAATTAATTTCTTTGCTCCAATGACTCGGTATGCAAGTGTTGGTGGAGGACCGATTTGTGCTTCTTGCGAGTTCAAAGCAAGGTTGTAAAAATATAGTTATGTTTTATTTTCCACATAACCTTTTTTATTAAAAGCATGAAACAATAGTTATTAAGGTTGTGGTATGTGTATTATACACATTACAAGATTTTTCAACGTTTTGCGACTAGAAAAATTTGTCGCTAAAAGTCTACTTTGGTTGTCGCAAACAAATTTAATATTAAAAATCTTTAAAAAAAAATCGTGCGTGCACGGAGATTATAACTAGTAGTAGTAACTAACATGAAATAATTACTTTTTTTAAATGCTAATGAGTAACTTTTTTTCTTCTTAAAAAAAGCACACAAAGGAAAAAAATTCCTCAGACACTACATTTAATAATTAGTAAATAATAGTCTCTTCTCGTCTCACTCATACCAAACACCCCCTTAATTGATTTGTTCCCACGAATGCAAGCATCAAACAAAATGAAGGAGTGGAAGTTGAACAAGTTGGATTTCACTAGTTAGCCTAAATGAATACTTAATATATGAACCAATAAAACAAAAATTTACACGTCATTTTGGACTGTTCCATCATCTAGCTAGTTAATTAATTGAGTATATGGTTTTGGATATTAGTAAAAGGTATAAACAAAAGATTTTGTTTTATTGTGGGCTAGTTCTTGATTTGCAATATAAAATAAGTCCATTATTTGTATGATTTATTCATTCAACTTTTGATCATAAAGTGGTATTTAGGAAGCACATTAAACTGAACTTTAATTCAATTAAAATATTAAATTGATCCAAGCTTGTATGAGATGATACACTGTGTTTCAACTTTAGTCAAGCAATAGTTTTGGTAATCACACTTCATAAAGCTTTTGTGATTATGTTTAGGTTTAGTTAGGTTACTAAAGAGGTCTCTTTGACAAATTTTAAGCTATGTAACTACATATGTTGTAAATTGGGTATACATCGAAATCATGACCCTCGGTATCCATCTTAGACACGATACTATCTCAATGGAACGATGTTACAAACCCTACTTCACTGTACTAGTTTTAGTATGTCATAATACACTATCGAAGGCCTTGTGTGCCGTCCTTGGTTTATCTATGTTGTTTTGATTGGTTACACCATATATGATGGTTAAGTATATCAAGTAGTTATGCATCAAGCTCATCAAGATAATAAGTACAGGCGTTTCGCCTGTCTTATACATGAATATATAAAATGCACGAGTAGGCAAATAGTGGCGTCGACAAACACTAGATACAAATGATTTTGTTTGAACTCAAATAGAGTTATTAAGAATCTATAAGATCTTGCGCCATACGTGCACTTGTTGGTCACTCATAAGAAAATGGTAATTCTAGATATTGTCACTATCAATACAACCTTAAACCTTTTTATGATGGTATGCAGATGAAACAGTTAGATTTCATAGTAAGACAGTCACATTCCACATTTCCACATTACACTCCCACATGACTTGCTGCAGTCATAAAGTTTGCAAGTCTCTAACGTTAATGGCTAGGATGCAAATCATAGAGTTTTGAACTGCTACCAATTAGTAGTAGCAAAAGCTGATAAACAGACAAGTAATGAAAGGACTAAACATCTCCTAGGTGCCAGAGAGTTAAAACGTCTTCAGAGTCTCAGAAGAGATAAATGTTCAAAACTCACTAGGTGAACATCTTGAGACGGCCAGAGAAAAGTGCGGAAATAGCCACAGAATTACTGACAAGGCCGTGAACTTAAAAGAAAAAAATGATCGACTTCTCCGAATAACTTGAGCAATTTTGCCGTTTACCCATTTAATAATAAAGTAAATTTGCTTAAGCTAGATATGCAAAACATGTAACATGTCAATCTCACACATACCTCTTGTTAGTGAAAAACAAAGGCTAAGAAACGAAAGCTTTTTACTTCCACCCCTAGATGAATGAGAAGCCAAATGATCTAATGGCCGCATTTGAATGAAAAAATTATATAAATCTCTGGAGGACTTAATTTGTTAATTACTCAATTTCCATACTGCCCTTTATTTTGTCATATTAAGTTTTACATTTACTTTCTGGTAACATTGTTTTTGATATTTTAGCCAACTAATCCACTAGATTTGGGTTAGAGACTTGAATCAGGTAAAACCCTCTTCTTTAGGGAGGCTGACATGTCGTCATGAACGTTTTACATTTTCTGAAGTTGTGAGATTAATAGCATAGCGTCGAACCCTTTTATATGCTATTTAAAGGGGTACTTTAATGTGTTATTTCTAGTTTCACATAATCAAAACAACTAGAGAAACCAATACAAATTGTCCGTTATGAGACCGAGACTGATCAAACGAGAAGTAATTCTAAAACACATGTTCAAACATTCTAATAGTCTTTGTGTTCGCGCCCTTTGGCTAGTTCCTGTGTTTGAACTCGTAGAAGACCAGAAGGGTATCGTGGGAAATAGAAGAAGAATCCAGCAGAAGAAACACGTAGGAAATAAAGGTTTAATTAACGCCGGAGTTTTAAGTTGAGACTCAACGTTCCAATCCCGTCGTTAAATCATTTATAAACAGACAAACGTACAAGGCCTGTTATTTTGTTGGCTTCCTTCTGATTCTGACTTCTGTTTAATTAATTAAAAGGTGATTTTGTTTTATAACTAGTCATTTTTCAAGTTAACAGTGACTGTAATTCACAATTGTATTGTACATTATGCACACGGGTAAATTCATATGTAACATACTTTTTCATTTAAAGTTATATATATCCTCAATATGGTAACTATGACAGATGACAAATATGCAAGATACTTCGTAAACATCATATGATACGGAGTAGTACCTAGTACGTTCACATGATACATATAATAGACGTACGTTTTTAGTAATCTATATCAGGGTATATACCTAGCTAGTTGTTAGGAGCCATGCCAAAAGGCTTTTGTGCAAGTGGGTATCAAAAATACAATTGTTACAAAACAAAAAAATAATGGAGGAATATTTATAATATAGATCTGCATTCATGTGGTAAACATTTTAAAGTGAAAAACAATAAGCACCAATAACAAAGTGACATGTGTCCTTTTCATTTAAAAAGAAATGTTAATTACTTTAATGTCATTAAGGGTATTATAGTCATTTTTATTTTTCACATAATGCTAATTAATAATATCATTAAAAGTATTGTGGTTATGTAGTAAGTAATTAATTAATACTATCATTAAGAGTATTGTGGTTATGTATAAGGCTCATAAATATGTTGATTAAGAATGCTACTCCCTCCGTCCCATTTTAATTGGCCTCCAACAAAAAAATTTCATTTTATGATAGATTCAATGAATCTGGACCTATATTTATTAAAATGACAAGTTTACCATATTAAATGCAATAAATGTATGAATTACTTTCCTTACAAAAACTAATTAGATGGGTAAAATTGTAAATTTAATACTCCATAAACACCTTAATTAAGAAAGTGGACAAGGTTTTGGGACAAACTAAAATAGTAATGAGGTCAATTAAAATGGGACGGAGGGAGTAGTGAATTGGGGCCATTTTTGGAATGAATTCGTGAATCATGGGAGGAAGATGAGGAATCAGTTTTTTTCATCATGGCCCAC
>BQNB010053504.1:0-39980 GCA_026074375.1 Tanacetum coccineum
ACATATGGATATATTCAAAGAGATCTCACCAATGAAGAAGTTGAGTATCTGAAATTGTTTGAAGAAGAGATTGAAGTAAGATTCAAGTATCGAAATCAGATGAGAAGATGGGAGATGTATGTGAATAGAAGACCACTTGGACCACGAAGAGAACGCCCAGAATAACTGACCCTTAAGGGGAGATTGTTAGGTTCATAAAAATTATCGATTATGTGATTTAGTTATTAGTCTTTATTTTGTTTAGAATAAAGTAGTTTGTAATAAGGTATATTATGCTAAAAGTAAGAAATAGCATAATTGCCAAAGAATAGGGACTAGATGTGAAACATTAGAAAAATAAAGGAAGGGAAGCTTCCTTCTTTCTCCTATAAATACCCCTTCTAATCATCATTAGAAGGTGATGCCTTGTAATAAACTTTTCCTTTTTCCTTCCATTTATAACATTTAAAATTTGAATACTTGTCATCCTCTACTATTCTCTCCAAGCTTTCATGGTTGACTATGTATGATTCAAGATAAACAAGACCTAACACTCACTGAGTTTGAATTGAAGAAGATCCTTTTAGACAAGATGCAAAAAAGTAAATCGTATCGAGGAGCTCAAGAACACAAAGAACTCTATGATGGACTGGTCAAATCTTACAAGCTTGACAAGGATCTATTTGAATCTTATGGTAAAGCATATTCGATAAAGAGAGATTATGAAGACAAAGACAAAGATAAAGACCCTCCTGCTGGATCAGACCAAAGGTTGAAAAGAAGGAAGACAAGCAAGGATGTTGAACCATCAAAAGGCTCTAAATCAAAAGAGTCAAAGTCAAGCTCATCCAAAGGCACCAAGTCTCAGCCAAAATCATCTGGTAAGTCTGCGCAAGCAGAAGAATCAGTATTTGAGGTTGCAGACACCGAGGTGCCACAGAATCAAGGAAGTGATTTAGGTCACACTGATGATCAACCCAATGTCAAGGCTGCTTCAAAGCATGACTGGTTCAAGAAACCTGAAAGACCTCCGACTCTTGATCATGATTGGAATGCTAGAATATATGTTGACTTTAGACCACCTCAAACCTGGATCAGCAGAATTGCTCAAGCAGAAAAGTCTCCTCTCACTTTCAACGAGTTGATGAGCACTCCTATCGAATTTTTAGCATATGTCATGAATAATCTTAAGATTGATAATCTGACACTAGAGCACATTGTTGGAATAACTTTTAATCTTCTTAAAGGGACATGCAGAAGTCGAGTGCAACTCGAATATCATTTTGAAGAATGTTATAAAGTTGTAAATGATCGACTTGATTGGAATAACCCTGAAGGACAGGAATATCCATTTGACCTTAGCAAGCCTCTACCGTTGATTGAAGATCGAGGTCGTCAAGTAGTTCCTATTGACTACTTCATTAACAGCGACCTCAAGTATCTGAAAGGTGGAATCTCAAGCAGGTAATATACGACTTTTACAACAAAAACCAAGGCTGCTAAGTATGATGATATTCAAGGCATCGAAGGCACGGTTCCATCGTTATGGAGTCCAGTGAAGGTAGCTTTTGATAGATATGTTGTCTGGGGAATCACACACTGGGTCCTAAACGACAACAATTCTAGGGATTCACAAGCAATAGGGTGTCCAAGCATGATGTGTACTTTTCAAAAAGAACCATTGCAGTAACCCATGTAAAAGTTATGAAGTGGTATGATTACGGCTATCTAGAGGAGATTGAAGTTCGAAGAGAAGATCATAAGCGCTACAAGTTTAAGGAAGGTCACTTCCAAAGACTTAATCTGCATGATATTGAATACATGATGCTTCTCTTGGTTCAAAAGAAAATCTCCAATCTAGAGAGAGATGTCATTTTTGACCTGAATGTGGCATTGCAGATGTTTACCAGACGCGTTATCATTCTTAAGCGAGTGAAAGACCTTCAACTGGGAGTCGAAAGCTACCAGAAGAAGCTTAATATCACCAAGCCAGAGACATTCAGGTCCGACATCTCCGACAAGACTCCATACACTGCATACAACAATCCTCAAGGAATCATCTATCTAGACAAGTATAAAAGAAACAGGTTGATACGCTTGGATGAACTCTACAAGTTCTGTGTCGGCACACTCACATCTGTTCGAAGTGTTCTTCATGATATTGCTTCCAACCTGAGGATGGATTACTTGCTAAAGAGAAGATAGAGTAAATTAGAAAGAAAAAGATCTCGCATCATAATCAAGGTGATCGATTAGCAGCTCTTTGAAAGAAGGTTAATGAGGAACTTGGAGAAGTTCGTTGGTGGGAGAGATTACGAGGAAGACTTCAGGCTGCTTGTGTAACGACCCACTCCAGAAAGGAGGCCGAAACGTCATAATCATGGTGTCATATCAAAGCATAGAAAAGGCATAAAGTCATAAATGATAACATAGGACAAGGTAGTTGAATCAACCCAAGAGGATAAATATTGAGTGAATTATGATTAATACAAAACTAGTAAAAGATCATGTCCTAAGAACAGCTTGACCTTCGTGTCTTGTATGACACATATAGACCATTTAAATTTTGATTCACTTTGTGAGGCTTACATTTTTGGAAAGATAACTCAAAAACCTTTAATCTAGGCTTTTGAAATGCCTTATTTCAGTAGAAAATAAGTAAAATATGGCACCGTAAAGTCGAGGAAACACTTATTCCAACAACTATTTTGGGAATACTTTCTACTATAAAACACTTGTAAACTTGTTTTATAGTTTGAACTTTGAAATCCTTAGACACAAGTACATAAGGGTGATAAAAATATTTATAAAACTCATATGCATTTGGTACACTTGTGCTATCTTGAACTCGCGTTATTTTCCCGATTGTACTACTTGACTTGAGGTGAGTTTCATAGCCCCACTTCTACATGATTTATACTTGTTTGGAAACACTCTAGGGTGAGAAATTGCTTGCTTTTTTCATTTAAGTTTTATTGATGCACTAAGTACCCGTTATCCTACACTAGCCCCACCATCATGAACCGTTAATTACTTTGTGTAGGCACGAATGTTATGAATAGATCTATTAGGGTTGACACCCCCGTTTGGGTAAGTAGCGCTTACTTGACCGACGATACTGGTCAAATAGACGCATGTCAGTTGAGAAACTTTAGGTGTTCTTGGGATAGACAAACTTAAACGGGGAATACTACGTAACATATGGACTTTGGTTGTAGCTTCGGTGTCACGAGCTTAATGCAATAGTAATACTTTTTGTGTGACATTGTATTTGTTATAATGGCCACATACACTTGGAAACCTTGTGGTCCACACTAACATTTTACTTAAACTTATGAACTCACCAACTTTATGTTGACATTTTAGCATGTATTTCTCAGGTTCTTAATTACTTGCATGGTTAGCATTTGGAGCATTCCGCTGAGTCTTTTGCGCTCTCATTGATGTGTGCTAAAACACACATAATTTATAACCCGGAAGAAAACACTATTAATTGAAACTAAAAAATGAAATATGATCTACTATTATTGAAAATATATTTGCCACGTTTGTGTTTTTGTGTCTTGTAGGTACTAAGGATTGAAAACTGAGTGAAAACGATAATTTTCGGGCTTGACTTTATCAAGTTTGCTTATTAGTTGAAGTCAAGATGAAGTCGAAAAAAATCCTCGAGCATTTCATTAGATAGAGCATGAGAAATCGAGTTTAACAGTACCTTCATCTTTTATTGGGCCGGCCCGACACCATTTATATGGGTCGGGAGACCCATATTTATATTAAACTAACTCTTAACGCAACCCAGCTTTATACTGTGTCAGGCCATGATTAGAGCCTGTAAATAATTCTCGGCCCAAGACCAATGAAATAGACCCTTAAGTGATCAAACACACCAAGCCCAAGACGATGTGAGTAGAACTCAACCCAAGAAGAATCGGCCCAATTCTTCCACCTTATTGCCACAACCAATTCAGAAGAACAAAGATAAAAAGCCCAACTTTGTTTTTTTTGTGTTGGACGCATGTTATAAAAATGAAATTGAGAATATTGACAGCTAACTACTCACGTGACCCTTAAATAATTCAAACTCTATCACGTGCCTCTCCACTCAAGGTTTTTCATCCTCCCAAATTCCTACACGTGGCTTGAGTCAATCTATGAATTTGAATTCTTTTTGTGGTTCACATGTGGAGTGGGTACGAGATGCTTATAATGACACGTGGTCTCCCATTACTTGTGGATAAATGGATATTTTGCTGGCAAGACCACGTGGTACTCCAACATTGGTGGATCTGAATTTCGAGTGTATAAGGTTGTTATCAAGCCAATGATTGGCGTATTATTGAAGCAATCATCTAGTAGAGAAATGACTATTTTACCCTTATTCCTTGGTCTCTTATTGGCTGATCTACTGAAAGGATGATTTTACCCTTCCTTCACTTTTGCTATAAAATAGGTTCACGCAGCAGGCATGAGATTATTTAGTTTTTAGTTACAAAAAATATAGTGTAGGAGTAGTGTAGTTTTTAGGAGTAGTGTAGTATAGATTTAGCTTATTGTAAAAGCTTATTTTAAGCTTATTAGTTTAGTTTTTTTTGTATTGGATCTTATTGCTTATTTACTTAATGAAGATGAAGATTATGGAATTCTCTTGAGCTTATTTCTTTTTCTAGTCCTCTTATTTTATTTTCTTTTCTTTTCTTTTTAAGCTTACTTTGAGCTTATTGCTTTATAGCTTATTATCTCTTCAATAATAAGACTTCATATAGTTTAATTGAATGATTTTAGCGTTTATATTTACGAAATAAGCCACTTGGTTATTTTGGATCTACTTTTATATAGTTTTCGGATTAAGCCTTATTAAGAGCTTATTGATTCAGGCTTATTTTGATTTTAGATTTTGATTTCTAAAAGTAGATCTAGTTTTTAAAGTTTTTAAAAGCTTATTTGTTTAGATCTCTTAGCTTTAGCTTTTCTATTTCAAAATACTTGATATTTTGGAATTAAAGCTCTTAGCTTATAGCTTATTTGTCCTAATCTTTTGTTTTCTTGTCTTATCTCTAATTTCATCCTTCCATCATCTAAGGCCGGAGCTTAAGGGTCTTATAAGGTTGATAGATAGATAAAGTTTCGATCTTTTTGGTTTTTACGAAAGTAATTAGTGAATAAAGTTGACACCTTTACTTGCTAATTAGTGAAGTAGAAGCTTAAAAAGTGATAAGCTTATTTGTTTATTAAGTTTGTAAGATCGGGTGTTTACTTTTCACTATCGGCTCGACATTTGGTTCTTCCTTCTTTCCTATTTCAATTTTCTTAGTTTAAAATAATTAGCTTATTATGTTTAGTTTAGCTTATTTGATTATTATGCTTAGTTATTAGTTTAATCATATGCTTGTTAAGTAAGTTGGTGGATAGTGAATTAAGTGTGGAATTTAATAAGTGATTAGTGATTAATAATTTGCAAAAGTTATTTAGTTTAGTGTTTTATTTAGTCGACGGGGGAAAAAGCGTAAGATTAAGTAGGCATTAAACTTAGTAATTAATTTTCTCATAAAAAAGTTGTTTTCAATATTAAGCCAACATTTTGAGGAAACGATTATTAGTACCGGATATTAATTCGTCATTAAGATCTAAAACTTCACACTTAAGAATCTATCCATCTTTACTTGACAAGCATATTTCTTTAAATTTTTCTTCGTCTTATTAGCTTGCTTGTTAATTAGTATAATCTAGTTTATTGCTATCTTTAGTTTTAATTCAAAACCAAAAAAATAAATAAATTTAAAAGGTATTCAAGCATCAAACAAAACATTCTCGTGAATTTCAAATTCATCTCTCGTTGGGACACGACATTCGGAGGATCAACTATTACTTGTCCTCAAGTAATTTTTATCCGATGTGATTACTTATTATATTACTCGACAAGTTGTTTACGACGAATCAGTTTTTGGCGCCGTTGCCGGGGAGAGGTGTACGATTTACGACGTGGATTTGAAGTTAGTGTATTTACCTTGTAAAATAACGCATCCTTTCTTCGGAAAGTTTATTTTCGTACTTATTAAAAATATAAAAATCCAAAAATATTTTCCTTCTTATTTTATTTTTATTTTTCCTTTTCTTTTTATAAATATTAAAAAAAATACCAAAATTTTTTTATTTTTATTTTTTTTATTTTTATAAAAAAATTATAAAAAATATTTCTTCTTTATCCTCTTATTTCAATTTAATTCTTATCTTCTTTACCATCTTATCCGTTTAATTCTTCGTCATGTCTTCGTATAACCATTTTGGTTGCTCGTGGTGTGGAGGTCCGTTTAATGGTGGAAACTGTCCGGGCTGTAGCAGTGTAGGATCTGAAAATGAGTTTGTCTATGACTCAAATCATTATTCTTATAATGAAACACCTAACTTCTTCAACCAACCTCCACAACACCAATACGAGACATACTCGTAAGTGGATTGTGTGGAAGATAGTCCTCACTTTTGGATTTTTGATTGTCAAACACGGGACCCCGCTTGTCTATGTGCAGGACCCGTGTAACAATTAAAAACTCCTTAGTAAGGACCAGCTCTCATAATTAATTCATCGAGTCAGGCCTCATCACAGTTCGACTGTTGTGAGGTCTGTGGAGGTCCGCATTTTAGTTTAAATTGTCAAATTAGGAACCCGTTTATCTATGAGACTAATCCTAGTAATAATTATGACTTTCCTTCTTTTGACCAACCTCCACGGTACCATATTGATAATTCACAACAGTTCGACGGTTGTGAGCATTGTGGAGGTCCCCATTATAGATTGATTGTCAATCGGACTCGGTAACACGTGTTTCTATGGGAGCATGCTCCTTATGACAATCATGACTCTTTCGGTTTTGACCAACCTTCACAGTTCACACCCCTCAGCCACTCCCTCTAAGTGAGTTAAATCAAAGAGAATTGATTACACAAATGATCGAATTCAATAAAATTCAAGAACAAGTCAACATGGATTTAAAAAATGAAATGAACGTCTTAGGGAATAAGATGATGAACTTAGAATCGAGAAATCATGATCCTCCTGTTACTTCAGTATGATCATTAAGGGGAGTGGACGAGGATATAATGAGACTCATTTTCACTCATCCAAGGAACATTAGAAACCTTCTTATTGGGGGGAATGGGTTATTAGCACTATTCCAAAAAGGGAAAATGACGACTTCATAAAGTCTAGTGTTGATGATCTTGTCCCAATACCAAGGGAGTCGAAGATGACATCAGTTTGTGATGATTTAGAGTGTGTTATACCTGTTACTATACCGTTGCCCACCTCTGATGTTAGGGAAGAAGTTTTTGATATCAATTCGCCTTTAGGAGAACAAGTAGTCGACTTTTTGATGGAGAACGTGGATGTAGCTGGCTTGCCTAGGCATTTGGTTAAGCGACTTTTTAGTTATTTACTCAAAAATCCGAGTTTGACCAAAGGAATGTCTGATGAGCCTTTAGGTGATGATTCAAAACCTAGATCTTATGATGTGACTTTCTCAAACCCTCTCTTCGACTTTAATGATGATTATACCTTATGTTATGATAATCCGCTTTTTGATGAAGAGTTTGAGGACATTAGTAGCCTGGACCCTCCTAAGTCAGCACCAGTGAATCATGAACCTTTAGGTAACCCTGACTCAGTGTCTAGATCCTTAGAGACTAGTGACTTAATTTTGGAGGAGCTCACCGTTGAGATCGGCCTAGACGATTCAATTCCAACTGAAATTGATGATGGGTATTACGATTCAGAGGGAGACATTCTATTTTTGGAGCATCTGCTTATCGAAGAGATATTCTTCGATCCCACACCTGCACTGTTACGATAAGAGTCCACCATACTTGTCATACCACTTCCCGATCCTAAGCAGATTTGCTTAAGGGAAGTGGAAAGATTTGATCCTTTTTTCTCCCTGACACAGTCGGGTAATATGACGAGGGTGATGGGACCCATTATTTAGATTTCATCATATGCCGTCACCCGTCCTGCTGCCATAACTCTCCTAAGGAGGTGTTGTATCGCTTTTACCATCCTCACACTACATCGGCGTGATGGATTGGTCCATGGATACTAAAATTGAAATAAACCTAGAGTAAAGTCGAGACTCGAACAAAAACAAGGTCTTCTCGGGAGGGCAACCGTTGTCTGTTCTTTCTTCTATTTTCTTAAATAAATATGTGTGTTTGTGATTATATAGCCGCTAAGTGTGGTGGGGAGGGGCTTCTCTCCATGTTGTGTTTTTGTGGTTATCTGTTTTGGCTGGAAGGATTTTCCCTATGATCTTGAAAACCTTCGTGCTTGTTTTCAATCCTTCAATCACGTGTCTTCGATTCATTTTTCATGAATTATTCCTAGAATCCTTAATCCTGATTCTTATATATATAATATATATTTATATATATTTATATATAGTTTATATCATATATATATATATGTTTTCTGTTTACCCCTTTTACACTTGGAATTTTTTACATTTGCCTTTTTCATTCCTAAGTGTGGGGGTAAAACTCGATATTTTTGAACATTGAGGCCAATGTTCGATTCTAAGTGTGTGTGTGTGTGTGGGGGGGGGGGGATTTCTATCAAAATTGATCACACCTGTGCTTATTTGTGTTCCCACGCAGCCTCGTTTTAACCATAGTATTAATAATGATCCGAAACTGATAAAAGTTTGCTGCATCTGGTCGGTTCGCTCCCGATGTTGCAGCCTTCAAAAAGGTCGAGGAAATTACCAAGGTCGAAATAAGACTACTGGCTCTTGTCGGTTAGGACGCCCGATGTGTCAGTTGTTTAAAGGACCGAGGGATAATAATGTTGCAATAATAATAATAATAATAAAACCAAATTTTAACTCTCGGGGTTATAAAATAAAGCATCCGTCTCTATGGACTCGTAGTCTGGTTGTTTCGGATGAAATAAAAAGGATAACTCCTAAATCATGCAAAATTAGAACCTTAATGTGGACCTTATTCTCACCATATCGTCTCTTTAGAAAAGGATTTAAAACTAATTATGGTCTAAACCAGACACCTTTATGATAATACGGCCATAATTTATTAAAGTAAGTGATCTCGTTTCACATTATATCATCTAAATAAAAATCCTTAAAGGATTTAGGAATAATGGGAGCGAAATTACACTTACACAATTAGCATCTATGAGTAGTTTTGCATCTAATCTTATATTTGGCTGTGATTTCGTTTTAAGCTTAGTTTGAGGATTGTGAAAAGTCAAGGATGACGAACTCCCGTTCTTTAAGCCTTTTAAATAATTTTATCTTAGTTTTTATCTTCTAATAAGCGGTTAAAACGAGGGCGCTTTCGAAATAAATGATTTTTGAACCTTCTTAATGGACCTTTTCTGTTCTTGTTTGATTGTGAAGGGTCATAGGTTAAAAGGGGATTTAATTATTTATTTTCTGGACGTGTTGTATAAACATTGTGTGACGGGACCCAACAATGTCTGTAGTGTGGAGATTTTGATGGGTGTCTATAAACACACCATTCATTTTATAATCCGAAAAAATACTATTAATTGGACTAAAAAACAATGAAATATGTTTATTATATATTGCCAAATATGTTGTTTGTATGTTTTTTGTGTCTTACAGGTTACTAAGGATTGAAGAAATGGCGGAAAACGGTGGTGATTTTCGGGGTTGGACTCATATCAAGTTTGCTTATTAGTTGAAGTCAATGACGAAGTCAAAAAAATTCCCCAAGCATTTCATTTTGATAGAGCCGAGAAATCGAGTTTAACGGTACCTTCATCTTTTGTTGGGCCGGCCCGACACCATTTATATGGGTCAGACGACCCATATTTTATTAACTAACTCTTAACGCAACTCCATATTTATACATAGGTCCAGGCCCAGAATTAGAAGATAAACAATTCCTCGGCAAGACCATTCATGAAATGACCCTTAAGTGATAAACACACCAAGCCAAGACGAATGTGAGTAGAATCTCGACCCCAAGAAGAATCGGCCCAATTATTCCACCCTATTCCTACACCAAATTCAGAAGAACAAAGATAAAAAGCCCAAGTTCATTTTTTTGTGTTGGACGCATGTTATAAAAATGGAATTGAGAATATTGGCAGCTAACTACTCACGTAACCCCTAAATAATTCAAACTCCATCACGTGCCTCTCCACTCAAGGTTTTTCATCCTCCCAAATTCCTACACGTGGCTTGAGTAAATCTATGAATTTGAATTCTTTTTGTGGTTCACATGTGGAGTGGGTACGAGATGCTTATAATGAGCGCATTAGAAATGACACGTGGTCTCTCATTACTTGTGGATAAATGGATATTTTGCTGGCAAGCCCACGTGGCACTCTAACATTGGTGGATCTGAATTTCGAGTGTATAAGGTTGTTATCAAGCCAATGATTGGCGTATTATTGAAGCAATCATCTAGTAAAGAAATGACTATTTTACCCCTGTTCCTTGGTCTCTTATTGGCTGATCTACTAAAAGGACAATTTTACCCTTCCCTCACTTTTACTATAAAATGGGTTCAGGCAACAGGCATGAGATTATTTAGTTTTTAGTTAAAAAAAAATAGTGTAGGAGTAGTGTAGTTTTTAGGAGTAGTGTAGTATAGATTTAGCTTATTGTAAAAGCTTATTTTAAGCTTATTAGTTTAGTTTTTTTTTGTATTGGATCTTATTGCTTATTTATTTAATGAAGATGAAGATTATGGAATTCTCTTGAGCTTATTTTGTTTTCTAGTCCTCTTATTCTATTTTCTTTTCTTTTATTTTTAAGCTTACTTTGAGCTTATTGCTTAATAGCTTATTATCTCTTAATTAACTAAGCTTCTATAGCTTATTTGAATTGATTTTAAGCTTATATATATTTGAAATAAGCACTTGGCTTATTTTCGATCTACTTTTCATATAGTTTTCGGATAAGCTTATTAAGAGCTTATTTGATTAGCTTATTAGATTTAGATTTTGATTTCTAAAAGTAGATCTAGTTTTTAAAAGCTTATTTGTTTAGATCTCTTAGCTTTAGCTTTTCTATTTTAAAATACTTGATATTTTGGAATTAAAGCTCTTGCTCTTAGCCTTATGTGTTTATAATATTTTTGTTTCTTGTCTTATCTCTAATTTCATCCTTCCATCATCTAAGGCCGGAGCTTAAGGGTCTTATAAGGTTGATAAATAGATAAAGTTTTGATCTTTTTGGTTTTTATGGAAGTAATTAGTAAATAAAGTTGACACCTTTACTTGCTAATTAGTGAAGTAGAAGCTTAAAAGTGATAAGCTTATTTGTTTATTAAGTTTGTAAGATCGGGTGTTAAATTTTCGTTATCGGCTCGACATTCGGTTCTTCCTTCTTTCCTATTTCAATTTTCTTAGTTTAGAATAATTAGCTCATTATGTTTAGTTTAGATTATTTGATTATTATGCTTAGTTATTAGTTTAATCATGTGCTGTTAAGTAAGTTGGTGGAATTAAGTGTGAAATTTAATAGTGCTATTAGTGATTAATAATTTGCAAAAGTTATTAAGTTTAGTGTTTTATTTAGTCGAACGGGCAAAAGCCGTAAAGATTAAGTGGCATTAAACTAGTAATTAATATCTCGATAAAAATTTGTTTTCAATATTAAGCCAACGTTTTGAGGAAACGATTATTTAGACGGATATTAATTCGTCATTAAGATCTAAAACTTCACACTTAAAAATCTATCCATTTTTACTTGACAAACATATTTCTTTAAAATTTTCTTCATCTTATTAGCTTGCTTGTTAATTAGTATAATCTCGTTTATTGCTATCTTTAGTTTTAATTCAAAACCAAAAAAAATTAAAAGGTATTCAAGCATCAAACAAAACATTCTCGTGAATTTCAATAATTCATCTCTCGTTGGGACACGACATCCGGAGGATCAACTATTACTTGTCCTCAAGTAATTTTTATCCGATGTGATTACTTATATTATATTACTCGACAAGTCATTTACGACGAATCACTCATCATCAAGAAGATTTTATGCATTACTTAAACATTCGATGTGAACTTAAAATTTCTTTTATTTATATTGTGTGCTATTAAAACTTGTCCTTGTTAAACTTTATTTATCGAAAGTGAATTTTCCAACGACTCATGTAGAGTTCGTTCTTTATGACTTGTGTCTTGTGCTATGAAGTCACACTCCGATTACCTTTCGCTGTGATATTTTAAGTGTGTGACATTACCAACTAACCTACCGTGACTAAATACTAATGAGAAGTGTACTCGATCGTATGTAGCTAGTGAAATGGCAAGTATGGGTCATTCGCAAAGAGTGGGTGAACTTAAAGCTATTCTTTATAGGTTCTACAACTATTTGGGGGCTTTTCAAAATTTGAGAGTATTGGCACTCGATTTTGTTTTTTTTATCCAAATAACTAAACTAACTAAAATGCAAAGTAAAGGGTAATGTATTTTTTTTTTCCCCCCCCCCCCCCCCCCCCCCCCCCCCCCCCCCCCCCCCCCCCCCCCCCCCCCCCCCCCCCCTTTTTTGGTTGTGATCAAGATGTTGAAATAGTGTCAACCGAATTAATCTTACAATGTCTAGTTAAATCATTTTCGTTAATGCTGCACTGATCCTTTGTTTAAGTTGGTATACGAAAATAGTGATTATGTATCAGTGGTCATGACTACCTTATCCTTTAATGTCTATCTCTTTCCCTTGTGAGCCTACCCCGACATATGTTAAACCCACGCCGATTAGCTTATTTTGTAAGCTGATGGAGATGCTAAGAAATTATAAGTCGCTAGCGGATTAGAATGAACTATTCATTAAGTCTTTGAACTAATCTTATTATAATTTATCTAGGTGGATGTAAAGGTTACCCGATTCACTACCTGCTTGCTACGGCTTGGTCCACCTATAATAAACACCTATACTAACTTATATGCCTTAGTTACTTTTGGTATAACCTAGGGTCTGGTCCACCTCTTGTCTTAATAGGGGAATTCGGCAATCAGTCTATGTAATGTCGTCACCGACCCTAACTTATTTCGATAAGGATTATAAAGCAACGAGAGCGTCAATCTCCTAAACAATATAATCTAGCAATAAACCTAACGACAATAAGCATTTAAACAGGTATATTATTTGAGCGATAAACATAATAAAACTATCCAAGAAGTGATAAACTAACAAGAATCGACGCAAACACGTAATATTTTTATCAACATTGTATCCATAAAACAGTAAAAACAAAGGTTGTTAGCCATAATCTTCTAGACGCAAAACAAGTAGTTATAATCAAAGAGATGATAAACGAAAACACGACGAAATCGAAAATACCAATCGAATGATTAACTACGAATTAATGATACGAACTACGTTCCCCACTTGATCTTGACGATGGATGGTGTTTCTGGTCTCTTTTAGTCGTTTCAAGGGTTTGGGTCTAGAAGAATATGTCTGAGATCGCGAGCTATATCTCTAATATATTTTTTGTCTGACCGCGATAAGGTGTATTCCCCATAATAATGGTTATGCCGTCATTGTGGACGTGTGCGTACGACCACATATATACCATATTTTAATAAGTCAACGTTGACCCTGCCTTTAATACGTCGTATAGCAACAATAATGCGGATACGGGTATGCCTTCGATACGATGAGTCAACTCATCTTTTAGAGCACTGATACGCCATGAATAGTGATATGCCGTATACACCTGAATACATGCTCTTCTTTGGCGTATTTGGAGCAACTTAATCCGGCGTATCACTAAATGTGGATACGCCGCATCCTTCCTTTTGGCAGAATACAAATTTATTCGTTTTTGCTCCAAAATACTTCGTTTTCCGTGTCTTTTCTAAAATTGCTCCATAAAACATAAATATTTAAATGTAAACATTTAAGTACCAATATCTTGATAGAATTATAGCAATTAAGCAACATATTGAGAATAAATGATCACTAAAAAGTATGCTTATTTGATATGGTATGTTTCACAAGGAACAAAACTTCTTGACTTACAGCGATTATTGAAACCTCCCCACTGTCCCATACCATTGATATTTCCAGCAACCGTGATACTAGATGATTAGGTTTATGGCTTGTTTTTATTGTTTACTTGAGAGAAAGAGAGGCGTATGAAAGGGAAAAATATTTTAAGGTTTTGAAAATTGGCTTTGGTATGATGTTAGAATGGTAAGTTTCTTCACTTAATTTACAAAATTATAATACGTAGTTATAAAAAATCAAGTAGTGCTATTTACTATTTAGAGGTGAGTTATTTTGCATACTAGTTTCTCCCTGCATACTAAGGGACAAATCTTGACCATCCATTTCATTAGATTAAAAAGACATGATTTAAGATTAAAAAAAACATGGAGGGACCAAAAGTGTAAATTTACTAAACTCCATACACTCTCTCATTATGTGTGTTGGCAAAATCTTGACCAAATTGGATAATTTATGATTTTTTTGACATTTGTACGTATATTTTTTCGTTTTTATATGTTTTCGTCAGTTTTTTCGTTTTTGGCCGTTTTTTACGTTTTCGTCCGTTTTTAACGTTTTCGTCAGTTATTTTACGTTTTCATCTGTTTTTTTACGTTTTCGTCTTTTTTACGTTTCCTCCGTTATTTTACGTTTTCGTCCATTTTTTAACGTTTTCGTCAGTTATTTCACGTTTTCGTCTTTTTTATACGTTTCATCCGTTTTTTTACGTTTTCGTCAGTTTTTTAACGTTTTGTTCGTTTTTTTATCTTTTCGTCAGTTTTTTACGTTTTCGTCAGTTTTTTACGTGTTCGTCTAATTTTTTACATTTTCGTCCGTGTTTTTTTATGTTTTCGTCTGTTTTTTTTACGTTTTCGGCTGTTTTTTACGTTTTCGTCTTTTTTTACGTTTTCGTTTCTTTTTTACGTTTTCGTCCATTTTTTACATTTTCGTCCGTTTTTAACATTTTTGTCAGTTATTTTACGTTTTCGTCTGTTTTTTTACGTTTCCGTTCGTTTTTTTTACGTTTTCGTCAGTTATTTTAAGTTTTCGTCTGTTTTTTTACGTTTCATCCGTTATTTTACGTCTTCGCCAGTTTTTTTACGTTTTCATCCGTTTTTTAACGTTTTCGTCAGTTATTTCACGTTTTCGTCTTTTTTTACGTTTCATCCGGTTTTTTTACGTTTTTGTCAGTTTTTTACGTTTTTGTCAGTTTTTTTACGTTTCGTCCGTTTTTTTACGTGTTCGTCAGTTTTTTACGTTTTCATCAGTTTTTTACGTGCTTGTTTAATTTTTTACATTTTCGTCCGTTTTTTATGTTTTCGTCTATTTTTTTACGTTTTAGTTAGTTTTTTACGTTTTCGCCTTTTTTTACGTTTTCGTTTGTTTTTTTACGTTTTCGTCCGTTTTTTACGTTTTCGTCCGTTTTTTAACGTTTTCGTCCGTTATTTTACGTTTTCGTTTGTTTTTTTACATTTTCGTCCGTTTTTTTACGTTTTCATCCGTTTTTAACGTTTTCGTCAGTTATTTTACGTTTTTGTCTTTTTTTTCATTTTTCATCTTTTTTTTACGTTTCCTCCGCTTTTTTACGTTTTTGTTTGTTTTTTACGTTTTTTTGACATTTTCTTACGTTTTCGCACGTTTTTTACTTTTACTTACGTTTTCGTCCGATTTCGCACGCTTTCGTCCGATTTCGCACGTTTTTGTCTGTTTTCGCACGTTTTCTTACGTTTTCGCACGTTTTCTTACTTTTTCGCACGCTTTCGTCCGCATTCGCGCATTTTCGTAGGCTTTCCCGCATTTTCGTTAGCTTTTCCGTGTTTTCGTCAGCTCTCGCGCGTTTTCGTCAGCTCACGCGCGTTTTTGCCAGCTCTCGCGCGTTTTCGCCAACTCTCGCGTGTTTATGCTAGCTCTCGCGCGTTTTCGTCAGCTTTCGCGCGTTTTCGTCAGCTTTCGCACGCTATCCCGTTTGCGTACGCTTTCGCCCGATTTCCTACGCTTTCGCCTTTTTCGCACGCTTTCGTCTACTTTCGCACGTTTCTTACGATTTCACATGTTTTTGTATGTTTTTGCACGTTATCGTCCGTTTTCATAGTCCGTTTTCGCACGTTTTCTTTTGTTTTTGCACGTTATCGTCCGTTTTCATAGTCCGTTTTCATATGTTTTCGTCCGTTTTTGGTCGTTTTTAGACCTATCCATCCGTTTTCATATGTTTCAGTCTGTATTCTTACGTTTTTGTCGGTTTTTGTCTGTTTTCGCACATTTTTGTCTATTTTCGTCCGTTTTCGCACGTTTTTGTTCGTTTTCAGATGGTTTCTTCCGTTTCATACATTATCTATCACTGATATTATGCCAAAAACCTTAAAACCCTAACCATTAAACCCTAACCACTAAACCCTATACCAAAAACCCTAAACTCATAACCACTAGGTATAATATCTCAAGTGGTATATACATAAACCTTAAAATCTATAACAAAAACTCTAAACACCTAACCACTAAACCATATACCAAAACCATAAACCCCTAAATACTAGGTATAATATCATAAGTGATATATACATAAACTTTAAAATCTATACCAAAAACCCTAAACCTCTAAATACAAAACCTTATACTAAAAATCCTAAACCCCTAACCACTAAGTATAATATCACAAATGATATATACATAAACTTTAAAATATATACGAAAAAACTCTAAACTCCTAACCACCAAACCTATACCAATAACGCTAAACCACTAACTACTAGGTATAATATCACAAGTGATATATACATAAACTTTAAAATATATACCAAAAAACCTAGAAATTATACCATAAAACCTAAACTCTAACACTAGGTTATAATATCACAAGTGGATATATACATAAAACTTTAAAAACCTATACCAAAAACCCTAACCCTTAACCACCAAACTTATACCAAAACCGTACTTTAAACCGCCTTTATTTTGTTTTTTATACACCCCCACTAAACTTTTACAATACCCTAAACCACTAACCGCTAAACCCTATACCAAAAAAACTAAACCCCCTCCCTAACCACTAAACACTATACCAAAAACCCTAAACCCCTAACTACTAAACCATATACCATATACCAAAAACCCTGAACCCCTAACCACTAGGTATAATATCACAAGTGATATATACATAAACTTTAAAATATATGCCAAAAACTCTAAACCCTTAACCACTAAACCTATAGCAAAAACCTTAAACCACTAAACTAAAGTGATAATATCACTACATGTTTTATCAGAAACTTTTGAATTTATACCAAAAAACCTAAACCCCTAACCACTAAACCGTTCACTAAAAAATATGTACACGACCCCACTACCGGAAGGATCGGCCGGAAACGTCATAATCATGGTGTCATATCAAAGCATAATAAAGGAATTTAAAGTCATAATTGATAACATAGGACAAGGTGGAAAGCCGGATAAACATCGGCTCCCAATTATGAGGATCAACTTTGAATAACGTAAAAAATGAAGTTCTAAGACGATAAAATGTGTCCAAGATAGCTATAGCACTCAAAATGCCTGCGATATAAAGAAAAGGTAGCTAAATAGGTCCTTCCTAAGAACACCAATCTCTCATTGCCCAATCTCCGCTAGATACTGCGTATAAGAAAGAGAAAGAACAATACGGCTGAGATAACGCTCAGTGATGGATATAATAACGATGATATTAATAACGTATGATCCGGGATAGTTAAAATACAAGCAGCGGAACAAGATCAAAGAGTGTCATGAGGAAACCTGGAGAATGCGTCATGAAGATAGGAAATAAACATGTTAAAGCATGGTATAATATACTAAGTAAAGATGTCATGATTGAAATTATCATGATAGTATAAACATTAAATAAATAAGGATAGTACCTCCATGACTAGGTGGTAAGTCATGTAAATCATGGTCATGCATATATATATATATATAGCTCGGACAATAGAATAAGTCATGTAATCAACGTGTAAGGGATCATGGCAAAAGACATAAAAATGGGGAAGCATAGCAGTTCTGGGGATGAATCATGGAAAGAAAGAATGTCCTTACTGAAAGGACGGAATACGTACCTGATGTCTAGCAGTAACGGAAAGAGATGGATAAGAAGATGGAAGCTACTCCTGCTTAATGCAATCTACATGTTAAAGGACATAATATAAGTTACTTGTTCATGATTAAGGTTACTTTCCATTTTTTGTAACTTTCTATTTTTAGTAACTTTCTATTTTTAGTAACTTACTATTCTTAGTAACTTTCTATAATAGCATGATTCCTAGTAGTGACGTTTTCCATGATTAACATATTCCATGATTAGTAATGTTTCCATGATTAGTATTCTTGTTATGATTGGGTACTTTCCTTCCAAATAGCAGCATCAAATTATCAGTAAGCTTCCAAAATAGACTTTCCTTAAGTTAACTTACGCATAATTATAACTTCACTGATTAAATAAGTTTTCTATAATTAATCTTCCCAAAAATAGACTTTCTAAAAATAGCAGGTTTCTATAAATAGCAGGTTTCTATAATTAATAGCGGTTTTCTATAAATACAGTTTTCAATAAATAGCATGTTTTCTATAATTGCAGGTTCTATAAATAGCAGGTTTCTATAAATAGCAGCATCTATTTCTGTATTTACAATCCCAAATCCTTGATCTACATAATTTATGTAATTAGTCATTTAGTTATAATTTAATTAAACATGATGCTTTACTTATTCCATTTGCAAAACTAGCCCTTATAATATCAAATATGTATTTTTCATACTGTTATACTTGATCATACATTGTACTTTTCATAATTTACACTTTTAGTCCCTCAGTTTTAATTACAATTCGAATTATATATATATATATATATATATATTATATAATTAATCATGTTTAACCCATAATAATTATCAAATGACATTTATACCCTTCCACTTATTTTTCTCAGAATCTATACATTATATTAACATGCCAAATCAGCCCCAAAGTTTCAGAAATTACAAAACACCCCCTTATACTTTTAAAACTCAAATCGGGTAACAAATAAGTGCAAATACCCAATTAAAATTTCCCCCAAATAAATTACATAATTTTTTTATACATTCAATTAGCATGTATTAGGACCTGGGAAAAAAATAAAAACAAACCCTAACCTAATGCGTTTTTCAATTATTTCATCCTTTTTCCTCTTTATTCATAATTCCGGAACAAAACCTAGAAATCCCCAATAATTATTTCGAAGTTCCATAAAAATTTATTTAGCATTTTTTATCTGACTTATACATGATTATTACAAGCATGAGAAAGAATGATAAAATCGTTGGTCAATAATAATTTAAATTCCGATTTTCCAATTTCTTTGCTAAAAATTAGGGTTTAGAACATGATTAACCTAAATCGACCCCTAGATCAATAGCAATAATAATGATTTCTCATTAACATACTGAATTAACATGATGAAAACTTGAAGGTATGAAAATACCTTTGATAATTTTTGATGATTTTATGAATTTATGAAGGATTTTCGAGTCAATTGAGTACCATAAATCAAACCACACCTTAACCCAATGAACCAACAATTTTCCTAGCTTCCCTTGATCTCCAAGAACCCTAGAAAAATCGTCCCTTGCTGGAGAAAATTTTGGATGCCTCCTCTTTTGATTTTTCTTTGTGCCGATTTAGTGTTTTTAGGGTTTTGCAAAATAAAATTGATAAGATAAATATAGGAGACCTATATTCTAATAAGTGGCCGAAATTTTTGATGTTTTTAAAAAATAAAATCATATTTTATGAGATTAACAAATTTACATTGCTATTATCTTTACTTATTTACTTTAATTATTAATTATATACATATATAAATTAGAAGTAATAAATTGGCATACATCATAATATACAAAGTATTTATTTTTCTTGTAATAACAAAATGTATTTTATTCTTCATAAATTCATAATTTGTTTACTATTGCATTTTCATATTTATAGCATGTAAAATGAATTTATTTAAGCTTTATGCATTTTTCTTTCATTAGGGGCATTTTGGTCATATTACTCTTATGTGAGATTTTTAGGTTTTACAACTCTCCCCCCCTAAAAGAAAAATTCGTCCTCGAATTAGAAACATGATACGACTGAAAGAACATACCATATCATGGAGAAGAAGAATGAGGATAAAAGTCCGTATAGACTCTTCGTCCTCCCAAGTGGCTTCCCGCTCGGGATGATTCCTCCAAAGGATTTTGACAAAAGGAATCGTCTTGTTCCTCATGACTCTGTCCCTGACGGTCTAGAATAGACTCAGGCTCTTCCGTATAAGATAAATCCTCACGGATCTGATCGAATGGATAAGAACAACCGTGAAGAGATGATACTTGTAACCTCTAGTAATGAACATGAAACACATTAGTTGAACATGAGATAGCTGAGGAGAGTAACATGCCAAACGATAGGAAACCTCACCAACCGATCAAGAAACTCAAACGGTCCTATAAACGAGGACTAAGCTTGCCCATTGATACCAAAAAAACGCATGACCTTCTACGTTAGGTGATACTCAAGAAACATTTCACACAAACCGGCTGGAACTCTAGCGCTCTGCGATGCCTGTCGGCGTAACTCTTCTGACGAGTCTGAGCTTCCTTAAGCTTTTCCCTGGCGACAATGACCTTTTCATTAGTCACCTCAATCATCTCCGGACCCTCAAGAATACGTTCACCGACCTGATCCCAACAAATATAGTGGAGCACGAGACATTTCCTACCATACAACATTTCAAAAGGAGCGCATTTAATGCTCGCATGCCAACTATTATTGTAGGCAAACTCCACTAGACATATATAGTCATCCCAATTTCCTGCCCATTCTAAAGCACATGAACGTAACATATCCTCTAATGTTTGAATCGTACGCTCCGACTGTCCGTCGGTCTCAGGATGAAAAGCTGTACTAAACTTGAGCCTGGTTCCCCAAGCTTTCTGTAAACCTTTCCAGAAACGAGACGTGAAACGTGGATCTCTATCTGACACGATCGCTGATGGAGTACCGTGTAATCGAACAATTTCTTGTTGGAACATTTCTGCTAATTTACTAACGGGTAATCCTTACGGATAGGAAGAAAATGTGCCGATTTAGTTCAAGCGATCTACCACAAACCCAGATAGCACGAGCTTCCATCTGAGTTCGTGGTAACCCGGTAACAAATCTCATGGATAATTTTCTCCCACTGTCCAACAAGGAATCTCTAACGGTTGCAAAGCCGCCACTTGCACTTTGGTGTTTCAATCTTAACCTACTGACATGTTAAACACTTTGACACAAAACTTACCCCACATCGCGCTTCATACTACTACCACCAAAGTGATTATTGAGGAACGTGGTACATCTTCCGTCGAATCTTGATGAATAGAAAATGGAGAACTATGAGCCCAGTCTTCCAAGGCTTCTCGAAGTTAGGATCCTCTGGTACGCATATTTAGTACTGCCCTGCCATAAAAAGTGCCATCGTCAACAACACGAAACTCTGTCTGCTGATCAATATTCTGATAATTTGGCCCATATTCCTCCGTCATCCTTCTGAGCTGCCTTAATCTGAGAAATTAGGTTAGGCTCAACCCTCAGACTAGCCCAGAAACCATTCTGTCCACGAACACATAACTCGATATCCAAACGCTCAAGGTCACAACGTAATCCTCTTCATCCGACCTTGATACAACTATATCATACCCGACTTCCTACTCAAAGCATCATCAGCCCCCAAAATTTTGCTTTACCTCGGATGGAAACTGAATTTTTATGGTGTCATAATCCTTCAATAACTCCAACCGACGCCACTGTCTCAATATTCAATTCTCGCTGAGTGAAAATATATAGAGACTCCTATAATCCGGTTAAAAATAATCACATGATTCACCATAAATATAATTTCTCCAAATTATAGAGTGCAGACAACAGCGTGCTAACCCATACTCATGAGTAGATAGATTCACCTCATAAGGGCTTTAGTTGTCGTGATGTCATATTCAATCACTTTCCTTCCCATGCTTGCCTAGGTTAACACCAACCAAGACCTTTCATAAAGCATCACTGGTAAAATTGGAACCCCTAACACCTGAACCAGAGGGTTGAGAGTAAGAATAGGCGATTGAAAACCAAACGTTTGCTTTAAGCTCTTCAAAAGCTCTTTCCTCGCTCTTACGTGTCCATACAACCTTCTCACGCCTTTCGCATAAGCTGTAGTTAAGGGTAAGGTTTAATCGTGAAAACCCTCTACAATCTGTGGTAAATAACCAGCTAATCAAGAAAACTCCGTACTATTTCGGTCAAGACGCGTCTTGGCCATGTTGGTGATAGCCTCAACCGTCGCGCGATCCATAGGTAATTCCTTCTGCTAAAACAATGTAACTCAACCCAGAAAAGCACCTTACTCAACCTAAAATTCGCACTTAGAAAACTTTGCATATAAATTCTCCTGTCTTAAATCGTAAACAAGTGCGGAGATGCTCGCACCTCCTGTTCTACTTTAGACTTAGAGAAGACCAAATATCATCAATGAACACAAAGACGAACTTGTCCAAGAATTCATGAAAAACTGCGGTTCTTCAAGTCCATAAATACATCTGGAGCATTCGTGATAACAAAAGGCATAACCAAGAATTCATAATGACCATAAACGCGTGCGAAAAGCAATCTTGGAATTGTCCTGCTCTTTTCATCGCAACTGATGGTAACCAGATCGAAAATTCAATCTTGGAAAAATGTTTAGGCGCCCTAAAAGCTGAACAAATAATCATCGATACGTGGAAGGTGATAACGAATACGAATGGTGATCTTGTTCAATTCACGGTAGTCGATACATAATCTTCATAGCTTACCTTTCCCTTCCTTCTTGATCAAACAGAACCGGTGGCTGCCCTATGGGAATACACTGGCGAATAAAACCTTGCTCCAACAATTCCCTGTAACTGATCCTTCAACTCTTTTAACTCAATTCGGTTGCCATGCGAAAAGGGAGCATGGAGATTGGCTCAAGCCCGGAGATAAGCTCTCAATGTTTCAACTTAACATTGCGAATAGGATGTAATCCCTGGAAGTTCTTCCGGAAATACGTCCTGAAATTCGGAAACAATCGGCTGATCATGAATAGAAGAAACGTCAGAAGACTTGTACATTAAATGGTAGTCCAGAAAACATCACAGCCATGCTATAGTAAGGTTACGTGCTTTTTAAAGCGGACATGAACTTCATAAGATTTTCCCGGTAAGGAACCATGATAAAATAAAATACAGAGGCATGAATATCAGCCGAATATAACACGACGGGAATGACAGTCAATCGTAGCACGGTGTGCTGCTAACCAGTCTATACCCAGAATTATTGTCAAATCAACTAACATATCCAAGGGAAGTGCATTAACTGAACGAATCTTGTCGTCGAACTGTAGAGGAAGATCTCTATATACATGGGTAATACGTGCGGAGTCTTTCATGGGCGTGGATATACATAATACATGATCAAGTAATATAGGTGTCATAGTAAAACATGAAGCAAACTTGGTAGATATCACAGAATGTGTCGCACCCGTATCAAATAAAACAAACACTGCACGTCCGAATATAAATAATGCACCAGTGATGGTACCTGAAGTATTGTGGCTGCGATCCTAGAGTAAGTGCAAAGACCGGCCTATGCCGTCAGGCAATCTTGTCAGCATGACCAGACAAATAGCACCATTTTCCTTCTTGCATCCCCTGAAGATGACCAGCCTTGCCACAATTGAAGCAAGTACCACCAGCACGACGACACTCCCTGGGTGTCTACGTCCACATGTTTTTGCAAATACAGGGTTAGTAAAACCCACAGAGGGTACCTGTACTGCTGGGAACCTTTGATCAATGATAGATCGTGAGACATGAACTTTAGACATATAGAAGATAAACCTGTTTATTTCAATATTTACCCGAGTTGGTAGATCGGTGGGATTGCTGACCTCTGTTCCTTTGGTCGCGTCCAGCACCAGAATTTCTGTTATCATGTCGTGATGTTAGATTCATATCATATAACAGATAAAGACGATAACGATTAAGATTTGACCTGTTATTGTCACGAGAGTACTTGTTGTTATTGTTGTTACGGTAGTTACCACCACCGCCCTGCCAGTCAGATCCCTGACGGTCATATTTCTGATCGTGACGCCGATAATTATATTGCTGAGTGTCCACTGAATCGGTCTCCCACGTCTTATTTCTAGAGAACTAGTTGAATGGTACATATTATAAGGATAAGAGTAAAACATAAAATAAGGACCGTAAGGATTTTGATTAACTGAAGGGTTTACCTCTTGTCTGAACGTTCCGGAACCTATCATAAGTCCATCTCCCTGTCACGACGATTTCTAATTTGCGTGCAGCATTCCCGCAAACCTGAGCCATCCGTAAACCAGTAATACACAATGACATGGTCGAGGAAGACTTATGAAGACCCCAACGAAAAGTTTGCTTCGCCTGTTTCTCTGCAGTGCCAGCCGCCTGTCCCAAGAAAACCAGCTAGGCGGAGGAAACGATGCATGACTCAACACAATTTTCACTCGCACTTTGGCGGATATGGAATGGTAACTAACCCTCTTCAAGCGCTCCTTGCTTGCGGATCTCGATGGAAAAAACAGAGAGAAAGAACAGCTCTTAGAAAGCTGCCTAATTCAAAGAAAGGACCCACACATCTCCTCCTTTGGCCTGCTAATAGGCTTCCACCAAGCCAACGCGTAACCATCGTGAACTTATAATACAACAGCCAATCTGGTCTTAAAAGCATCATTACAATCCCATCACGTTGAAAGATCTTCTCCATATGGAGATCCAATTCTTAGCTGCAACCATGGGCTACTGCCTTCTCGAACGAACTGGGGTTTTCTTCTAGCTTATTGAAGCGCGTCAAAGCCAAGTAGAATAAGTGACGGGGTGGAGGATTACTACCCGAACCTACAGCACCAGTGCGGTACTCTTCGCGAACCTGCTCGCGAATCTGTGGGAGCATGGCATCCACGGCTGCCTGAACGGCCGCAGCGAGTTCAGCATCGGTACGAGTGTGTTCACCACTGACATTTTGACAAAAAGGGTTTTAAAATGATTAAACGGTTAAAAGGTCAAAACGCGACAGAAGATAAACGTCGATTCTGAAGGAACCTAATGTCTACCCAATCCTCACAGGTCAAGTTTTAGAGCCTACAGGTCGAAAGCCTGAGCTCTGATACCATAATTGTAACGACCCAAACCCGCTCCGGAGAGTAGGCCGAAACGTCATAATCATGGTGTCATATCAAAGCATAATAAAGGCATAAAGTCATAAATGATAACATAGGACAAGGTGGAAAGCCGAATCAAAAAAAACATCGGCTCCTAATTATGAGATCAACATAAATACCGTAAAAGAAGTCTAAAGGACGAAAACAAGGTCCAAGATAGTATAAGCACATCAAAATGCCTGCGATATAAAGAAAGGAACTAAATGGGTCACTTCCGAAGCAACACTCTCTACTCATTCCCAATCCCCCTCTAGATACCTCTAGCCGTATAAGAAAAGAAAGAAATGACGGCTGAAGCATAAACGTCATTGAACGGATATAATAACAGTGTAAGGTAAATACGTATGAATCCTGGATAAATAAGTAATAAAGGCATCGGAAAGATCAAAAAGTGTCCATTGGGAAAACCTGGAATAATGCGTCAAGAAAATATGAAATAAACATGATAAAGCATGTAATACAAGTAAAGAAGTCCTGAAATATCATGGATAATTATAAACATAAATAATAAGGAATGCCCACGACTCATATAATCATACATTCATAATAATAAAGTCGTGAATACATGCAATATATAGAAGGGCCAGCCTCAACAGGATGTAAAAAAAGGGGTGACCTCTTATAAAAATTGGGTGGAGGGATCATGCTCCAATGTGGAAGGGATGTAGAGCACACACCAACCAATCACCATTAAGTGTGTAAACAAGTAAACTAGGATGCACCCAAACGCCCCTGAATAATAAAGGCCAAAACATGAAATATAAATCCGCACCATTAAAAAGGGGACCCGCGTGAAATCACTCTCAACGCGAAAGAGTCATGACACAGGTGCCTCATGTGTCACGGTATGATACACCATGACAGTTGTAAGTCATTAAAAAAAAATTCCCCCATAATAGGTCCATTGACTATATATAAAGCTCGGCAAAGAAGAAGTCATAAATCAACGTGATAAGGGATCAATCGCAAAAGACATAAAAAAATGGGGAAGCATAGCAATTCTGGGGATGAATCATGAAAAGAAAGAATGTCCTTACTGAAAGGACGGAATATCCGTACCTTATGTCCAGCAGTAACGGAAAGAGATGGATAAGAAGATGGAAGCTACTCCTGCTTAATGCGATCTACATGTTAAAGGACATATATAAGTAAATTGTTCATGATTAAGGTTTCTTAACCATTTTTTGTAACTTTCTATTTTAGTAAACCTTTCAATAATTAGCATGATTCTGATTATACGTTCATGATTAACATATTCCATGATAGTATGTTTTTCATTATTAGTATTCTTGTTATATTGGGTACTTTCCAAAAATAGCAGCTTCTAATTATAGTAAGTTTCCAAAAATAGACTTTCCTTAATTAACTTTCCAAATTGATAAACTTCCTCTTTAATAATTTTTCTATAATTAACTTCCCAAAAATAACATTCTAAAAATAGCAAGTGTTTCTATATATTAGCAAGTTTCTATAAAATAGCAGGTTTCTATAAATAGCAGGTTTCTATAAATAGCAGTTTTCTATAAATAGCAGTTTCTATAAATATCAGGTTTTTCTATAAATATCATGTTTCATTATCTGTATTTACAATCCAAATCCTTGATCTTACATAATTTACGTAATTAGTCCTTTTAGTTATTAATTTAATTAAACACGATCTTTAATTATCCATTTTTGCAAAACAAGCCCTTATAATATCAAATATGGTAATTTCATACTTAATACTGATCATACCTTGTACTTTTCATAATTTACACTTTTAGTCCCTCAGTTTTAATTACAATTCGAATTATATATATATTATATATAATTAATCATGTTTAACCCATAATACTTATCAAATGACATTTATACCCTTCCACTTATTTTTCTCAGAATCTATACATTATATTAACATGCCAAATCAGCCCCAAAGTTTCAGAAATTACAAAACAAGTCCTTATACTTTTAAATAGCAAATCGGGTAACAATTAAGTGCACAAAACCCTAATTAAAATTTCCCCAATTAATTACATAATTTTTATACATTCATTAGCATGTATTGGACCTGGGAAAAATATAAAAACCCTAACCCTAATTCGTTTTTCAATTATTTCTTCCTTTTTCTCTTTATTTCACAATTCGGCAAAACCATGAAATCCCAAATAATTATTTCGAGTTCCTCTAAAAATTATTTAGCATTTTATCTGACTTATACATGATATATACAAGCTGAGAAAAATATAAAATCGTTGGTAACAATTATTTAAATGCCGATTTCATTTCTTGCTAAAAATTAGGGTTTAGAACATGATTAACCTAAATCGACCCCTAGATCATGCATAATAATTTTTCTCATGAACATACTGAATTAACATGATGAAACTTGAGTTATAAAAATACCTTTGACAATTGTTGATGATTTTATGAATTTATGAAGGATTTTCGAGTCAATTGAGTACCATAAATCAAACCACACCTTAACCCAATGAACCAGCAATTTTCCTAGCTTCCCTTGATCTCCAAGAACCCTAGAAAAATCGTTCCTTGCCTTGGAAAAATCTTATGTGCCGCCTAATGATTTATTAGGGTTCGGAAATTGGTTTAAAATAAATTTACAAATGAAAAATGTATATAAAAGATATACTCAAGAAAAATGCCGAGATTTTGGGCTTTGAATGGACTAATATCTGATTTTTATTATTAAAAAAAATTATCTTAATATTATCCTTGATTTAATGTATTTAAATTAATTGTATAAGTATATAAATACATAATTTCGGCTTAATAAATACATATATATAATATTTATTATTTTTCTTGCATAATATAAGATATTATAATCTTATAAAAATTTCATACTTGTCACATGATGTACTTTATAATTTATAACACTTGATTGAATTTTATTCATGCTTTTATTAAATTTTCTGACATTAGGGGCATTTTGGTAATTTTGCACTTGTTCTGATTTTAGGGTTTTACAACTTCTTCCCCTCTTAAAAGAATAATTCGTCCTCGAATTAGAAACATGATACAGCTGAAAAGGACATACCAGATCATGGAAGAAAATGAGGATAAGAAGTCCGTATAGACTCCTCGGTCTCCCAAGTGGCTTCCCGCTCGGGATGATTCCTCCAAAGAATTTTGACAAAAGGGATCGTCTTGTTCCTCATGACTCTGTCCTGACGGTCTAGAATAGACTCAGGCTCTTCCGTATAAGATAAATCCTCACGGATCTGATCGAATGGATAAGAGATAACGTGAAGAGGATGATACTTGTAACCTCTGAGTAATGATACATGAAACACATTGTGAACATGAGATAGCTGAGGAGGTAACGCCAAACGATAGGAAACCTCACCAACGCGATCAAGAATCTCAAACGGTCCTATGAAACGAGGACTAAGCTTGCCCTTGATACCAAAACGCCTGACTCCACGTGTAGGTGATACTTTCAAGAAAACATGCTCACCCGGCTGGAACTCTAATGCTCTGCGATGCCTGTCGGCGTAACTCTTCTGACGAGTCTGAGCTTCCTTAAGCTTTTCCCTGGCGACGGCGACCTTTTCATTAGTCACCTCAATCATCTCCGGACCCTCAAGAATACGTTCACCAACCTTGAACCCAACAAATATGGATCACGGAATGTTCCTACCATACAACATATCGAAGGACGCATTTAATGCTCGCCTGCAACAGTTATTGTAGGCAAACCTACTAGAACATATAAAAGCATCTCCCAATTTCCTGCCCATTAATCTAAAGCACATGATCGTAACATATCTCAATTTTTGAAACGTACGACCGACTGTACCTAGTCGTGTCACAGGATGAAAAGCTGTAAAAAACTTGAGCCTGGTTCCCCAAGCCTTTTCTGTAAACCTTTCCAAAACGAGACATAAACGTAGATCTCTATCTTAATCGACAACGATCAGCTGATGGAGTACCGTGTTAATCGAACAATTTTCTTGTTGGAAAACATTTCTGCTAATTTACTAACGGGATAATCCTTACGGAAAGGAAGAAAATGTTCCGATTTAGAGTCAAGCGATCATCAACAACCCATATAGCAACGTGCTTCCTCTGAGTCCTGGCAATCGGTAACAAAATCCATGGATATTTCGTCCCACTTCCAAACAGGAATCTCTAACGGTTGCAATAGCCCACTTGCACGTTGGTGTTCAATCTTAACCTGCTGACATGTTAAACACCTTGACACAAACGTAGCCACATCGCGCTTCATACCACTTCACCAAAAGTGTTGCTTGAGATCGTGGTACATCTTCGTCGAACCTGGATGAATCCGAAAATGGAGAACTTGAGCCTCAGCATCAAGGCTTCTCGATGTGTAGGATCCTCTGTACGCATAATTTAGGTACCCTGCATAAAATGCCATCGTCATCACGCGAAACGTCGTCTGCTGATTAATATTCGAATCAAATGCCCAGATTTCTCCCATCCTTCTGAGCTATCTTGATCTATGAAATTAAGTGTCTTAGGCTCAAACCCTCAGTACAGCCCAGAAACCACTTGTCCACTAACACATAAATTCGATATCCAAACGCTCAAGGTCCACAAATAATCTCTTCTTCCCCCTGATGCCAGCTAACATTCCCTACTTCCACTCCAAAGCATCAGCAACCACATTTGCTTTACACCGATGGTACTGAATGTTTGTGTCAAAAAATCGTTCAATAACTCCAACCAACTCCTCTGTCTCATATTTAATTCTCGCTGCGTGAGAGATATATTAAGACTCTTAGATACGGTAAAAAATATCACATGAATCTGCTATAAAGAAAGTGTCTCCAAATTTTGAGAGCGAAGACAACTGGGGGGGCTGCTACCTCCAGATCATGAGTAGGATAGTTTACCATCATAGGCTTTAGTATTCGTGAGGCAAGGCAATCACTTTCCCATGCCTGCATGAGTACTCACCCAAACCCTTCTAAGATCATCACTGTAAATCTAATATCCCCTGAACCGGTGAAGAGTAAGATAGGCGAGGAAACCAACGTGCTTAATAAGCCCTTCAAATCTATTTTCTTCGCTCTTCATTCCATACAAAACTTTCTCACAATGTCGCATAAGCTTGGTTAAGGTAAGTCTAATCGGTGGAGAAACCCTCTAAAAACGAATCTGTGTAATGACCTGCTAATAATTAATCCAAGAAAACTGAGTCTCCGTACTTCGTTCACAGTACGTCGGTCTGGCCATTTGGGTTATAAGCCCAAACCTTCGCCGGATCCATAGTAATTCCTTCCTGCTGGAAACAATGTGACCAGAAATGCCACTACTCAACCAAATTTCGCACTTGGAAAAGCATGGCATATAATTTCTCCTTGTCGTAAAATCTGTAGAACAGTGCGGAGATGCTCCTCGAGTTCCTCTTTAGACTAGAGAAGACCAGAATAGCAATCAATGAACACGATGACGAACTAGTCCAAGGAATTCATGAAAAGCTCGGTTCAACAATCCATAAATATCAGCTGGAGCATTCGTTAACCAAAAGGCCATAACCAAGAATTCATAATGACCATCAACTTGTGCGAAAACAGTCTTGGAAATGTCCTGCTCTTTCACTCGCGAACTGATGAAACCCAATGTAAATCAATCTTGGAAAAATGTTTAGCGCCCTGAAGCAATGATCAAATAAATCATCGATACGATGGAAGGGGATAACGAATTACTGCAAAGGTGGATCTAGTTACAATTCACTGTAGTCCAGATACATAATCTCATGCTACCGTCCTATGCTTCTAGACAAAACAGAACCGTTGCAATCCCCATGTCGAATACACCGGGCGAATTAAACCTCGTTCCAACGAACAACTCCTTAACTGATCCTTCAATTCTTTTAACTCAATCGGTGCCATGCGATAAGGAGCTTTGGAGATTGGCTCAGCTCCGGAATAAGCCCCCTCAATGTTAAACTCAACATCGGGGTGCGAATTAGAGGTATTCCCTGGAAGTTCTTTCCGGAAATAACTCCTGAAATACGGAAACAATCGGCTGATCATAATAAGAATAAACGTCAAGAAGTGTGTCATGAATAGTAGACCAGACAAACCTTCACAGTCATGCGATAGTAAAGGTAGCGTCGCTTTTTTAAAGAAGAAATGATCTTCATAGATTTTCCCGGATAGTGAACCATGATAAATAAATTCAGAAGTACGAATATCGCCGAATATAACACACGGAATTGACAGCAAAAGATCGTTAGCACGGTTTGCTGCTACTGCTACCCATTCATATACCCCAGGAATATATTCAAATTCAACACATATCCGAAAGGGAAGTGCATTTACTGAACGAATCTGTCATCAGAACTGTAGAGAATATCTCTATATAACATGGGTAATAAACGAGCGGATCCTTTCATATGGGCCGTCGGATATACATAATACATGATCAAGTAATATAGTGTCAAAAGTAAAAACATGAGGCAAACTTGGTAATATCAGAGAATGTTCCGCACTAACCCGTGGATAAAATACAACAAACACTGCAACGTCCGAATATAAATAATGCACAGTGATGGTAACTAAAGTATTGGTTGGCGCCTGATCCTGAGTAAGTGCAAAGACACGGCCTAAGCATCTGGCTTCTTGCCATCATGACTCAGACGAACTATGCACCAATGTTCTTCTTGCAGTCCCGCAGAAAGATGAACCAGCCTGCCCACATTTGAAGCAAGTACCAGCAGCACGACGACACTACTCCTGGTGCTAACGTCCTACATGTGTTGCAAACAGGGTGAGTATAACCCTCAGGAAGGGTACCCGGGACTTCTGGGAACCCAGTTGGAAGATCGTAGGGATCGCTGACCTCTGTTCCTTTTGTCCGCGTCCAGCAGCCAGAATATCCTGTTACCATGACGAGATGTTAGATTCTATCATAAAACAGATAAAGACGATAACGATAAGATTTGACCTGTTGTTTGTCATTGAGAGTAGAATGTTGTTATTGTTGTTTACGGTAGTTACCACCATATGCGACCTGCCCTGCCAGTCAAACCCTTGAACTGGGTCCCATTCTGACCGTGACTCCGATAACTACTCTGCTGAGTGGCCGGCTGATACTGGTCTCCATTCTTATGCCTGGAGAATAGTTGAACGATACATATTATAAGGATAAGGAGGTAAAACATAAAACAAGGTCGTAAAGATTTGATTACTGAAGGTTTACCTCTTGTCTGAACGTTCGGACCTATCATAGTCTCTCGTCACAAAGGACGCTAAGTTTGCCGTGCAGCATCCTCAAACCTTAGCAACGTCTGTAACTGTATACACATGACGTTGGTCAATGATTGACTTATGAAGACCCCAACGAAAGGTTCTTCGCACTTTTCTTACTGACAGTACCAGCAGCCTGTCCAAGAAAACCAGCTAGGCGGAGGAAACGCTGCATGTACTCAGTACTATTTTCACTCGCCCTTTGGCGGATGGAATGGTACTCTCTCTTCAAGCGCTCTTGTTCGGCTCGAGGGAAAAACTGAAGAAAGAACAGCTCTTTGTAAAGCTGCCAAGTCCAAAGTAAGGGACCCACGCATGCTCCTCCTTTGGCCTTCATATAGCCTTCCACCAGCACACGCGTCACCCACAGAACTTTATATCACAGCCAATCTGGTCTTAAAAGCATCCATTTACAATCCATCCACGTCGACGATCTTCTTCTCCATATGGGAGACCCAATTCTCAGCATCAACATGGCTAACTGGACTCTGCCCTTCCTCGAACGAACGGGGGTTTCTTGTCTTCTTTAATTGAACGCCAAGCCAAGTATAAATATTGACAGTGGAGATAACTACCGAAGCTACAGCACCAGTGCGGTACTCTTCGCGAACCTGCTCGCGAATTTGTGGGAGCATGGCATCCACGGCTGCCTGAACGGCCGCAGCGAGTTCAGCATCGGTACGAGTGTTCACCATCTGACATTTGCAAAAAGGGTTTAATGATTAAACGGTTAAAAGGTCAAAACGCGACAGAAGATAAACGTCTTGTCTGTTAAGGAACCTAATGTCTACCCCATCCTCACAAGGTCAGTTTTAGATCCTATATTCGAAAGCTTGAGCTCTGATACCAAAATTGTAACGAACCCAAACCCCCGTATCCGGAGATAGCCGAACATCATGATCATGTGTGTCCATATCAAAGCATAATAAGTCATGAAAGACATAAATGATTAACATAGTACAAGAGGTGGAAAGCCGGAAGTCCAAACATGGCATCCCCCAATTATGAGATCGACATGAATACGAAAAAGAAGTCTAAAGGACAAACAATGTAGTCCAAGATAGAATAGCACATCAAATTACTGCGACGAAAAGAAATGAAGAGCTAAATAGGTCACTTCCTAAGCACACACTCGCTCATGCCCAATCTACCCTCTAGATACCCTGCCGTATAATAAATAGAAAGAAAAATACGGCAGAGCATATACGCTCAGTAAACGGATAAAATAAACAATGTTAATTATAACAAGAAGTCCTGTATAGATAAATACCAAAGTAACCGAAAGATCAAAAATTGTCTGAGGAAACCTGGATAATGCGTACATGAGGACTAGTAAATAAACATGATAAAGCATGTAATACGAATAAAGATGTCATGAAAAATCATGTATAGTATAAAACATAAATAATAAGGAATGCCCACGAGCTCATAAAACATACATGTCATAATAATAATTGGTCGAGAATACATGCATAAATGGAGGTGTCCAATGCCTCAACATTAATAGGAGGGGTGACCTCTATAATAATATGGGTGGAGGATCTCTCCTCTGAGATTGATTATAGCACACACCAACCAAACACCATGAACGTGTAAACATGTAAACTGAGGATCACCCATACGCCCCTGATAATAACTGGGCCAAACATGAATTTTAACTTAGTAACATGAAAGGGACTGCCGAGTAAATCACTCTCAACGCGAAAGAGTCGTGACACAGGTGCCATCATGTGTCACGGTCATGGTAACCTCCATGACTATGTGGTAAAGATCATGTACAATCAGGTCATGGAGCATAATATATATAGCATCGGGCAATAGAATAAGTCATGAAATCAACGTGTAAAGGGATCAATTGAAAAAGACAAAAAAATGGGAAGCATAGCAGTTCGGGATGAAATCATAAAAGAAAATGTACCTTAAACAGAAAGGACGGTGAATATCCGTAGCCTTATGTCCAGCGAGTAACGAAGAGATGATAAGAATATGAAGCTACTCCTGCTTAATGCGATCTACATGTTAAAGACATATATAAGATACGTGTTCATAGGATTAAAGGTTTACTTTCCATTTTTAGTAACTTTCTATTTTTAGTAACTTTCTATTTTTAGTAACTTTCTATTGTTAGCATGATCCTTTATTATGAGCTTCCATGATTAACATATCCCTGATTAGTATGTTTTCATGATTATAATTCTTGTTATAATTGGTACTTTCCAAAAATAGCAGTTGCTTCTAATTATAGTTAAGTTTCCAAAATAGACTTTCCTTAATTAACTTTCCATAAATGATAACATCTCCTGATTAATAAGTTTTCCATAATAAACTTTCCAAAAAATAACTTTCTACAAATAAGACTTTCCAAAAATAGCAAGTTTTTATATATATAGTACGGATTTACATAAATAATATCAAGATGGACAATTTCTACCCCCTCAACATAATTTTTCTCAGGTCATAACAAATATAATAACATGCTTAAATCAGACCCCAAAGTTTCAGAAATTACAAAACACCCCCTTATACTTTTAAAACTCAAATCGGGTAACAAATAAGTACACAAAACCCTAATTAACATTTTCCCCAATAATTACACAATTTTCAATACATTCCTTATCTGTTTGGACCTGGGAAAAATATAAAAACCCCAACCCTAATTCGTTTTTCAATTATTTCTTCCTTTTCTCTTTATTTCGCAAATCGGCAAAACCCTTAAATCCCAAATAATTATTTTGAGTCCTCTAAAAATTTAACCAACAATTGATCTGAGATATACATGATATATTCCGATCCTTATAAAAATATAAAATCATTTTACAAAATGTTTATAGGCCGATTACACAGATTATTCTAAAATTAGGGTTTCGAACAAATATTTATTCAATATGGATCAAATTAAAAACACATGGCTATATTTTTGCTTAGTTGTTTATATCTGAATTATAATGATGAAAAACAATTCATAAAATTAACCTTTGATATTATTGAAGATTCATGGAGTTTATAAAATTCGGTGAGAATATCAACAAAACCAATACCGAAACAAACCAAGGCTCCAAATCTATCTCACTATTTTCCCACAATCCTAGATCTTCAATCACCTTAGAACAAAATTCTTCCTTTGCCTTGAAAAATCTTTTGTCCGACCTCACTTGATTTTTATAGGGTTCGGTGGCATTGTTTTAGTGATTTTACAAATCAAAAATGTATAAGTGATTTAAGATTAGGATGATAATGCCGAAATTTGGCTTTAATTTGATATTATCATATTTTAAAACTTGCCTAATTTATTTCATAATTATCCTAATTTATTTGTTATTAATTTTGTAAGTACAAAAATAGATAATACATATTATGTCGTCCTAATTATATATATATAAATTATTTAATTAATTTTTCTTGAATAACATAATGTAATTTAATCTTGCAAAATTTTAATAAATTGCCATAAACTATTTTGTATTTTTATAATTTTCTAACACTTAAATGAATTTATTTAGCTTTTATGCATTTTTCTTTTCTTTCATAGGGGAACATTTTGGTCATTTTTTAACTCTAATGAGATTTTTAGGTTTTACAAAAATAAGTTTTTTGACTGTTAGGAAATTAACAAATCGTAATACAAGTGTTTAACACAAAAATAATCAAAGAGATTACAATAACGTGATTGAGGCGCCTGCCAAAATAGCAGTGACCCTAAAACAGAATTTCACCGAATTGGTGCGACTGTTTTTGAGGATACAACAAATCAATTCAAGATAACTAAAAATCTATCGAATCACATTTGCTTATGATGGATTTGGAGAGTTAATTTGTGTTTTTTTATGAGAAAAAAATTGGAATGATGTCCCTATTTATAGGGTAACTCGTGCCTCTTCAAATGGTCACTTTGGTTCACAAAAGGATGCAATTAGTGACGCTTTAGCGACGACTTAGCGACAGAAAAAGCTGTCGCTAACTGATATTATCAGAACAGTCGCGATGCGTAAAACAGTGACACCCTTTTAACGTTAGTAATCGCCAGAAAAAACGATTCAGTGCATCTTTGCAATTGTACCGTTCATTAGCAATGGTTTTGTGACAGAAAAACTGTCGCTAATTTCAAATTTTACTTTATATGTTCCAAGATTATTTTGATACATTGTCGTCACTCAAGCTAAAACACCTTTTTGAGACCCAACATACACAACTTAAACACAAATTGTAAAAAAAAACTGAATTAATTTTTTTTTTCTTTTTTTTTTCTTCAACCGTCGCTAATACAATGGCTTGGGAAATGGCGTTGAAGGGTCGGGTGATAACACCGAAATAGTGACGTGGTTAGCCCAAGAACACGGGAGCGGTCTAAGCCAAAGCCCACCGTGCCAAACTCAAAAATTGGTTGGCCAAAGAGTCAGCAAAATCAAGTTTGACAACCAGAAAATGCAAGGCAACCAGAATTCAGTGGCATTGGTTTGGCACCAGAATTCTGGTGCCAAACTATTTTTTTTAATTAAAAAACAACTTAAATTAAATAATAAAACATTACATAAAACTTAAACATCACATAAAAACTTAAACATTACATAAAAACTTAAATATCATAAAACTTAAACATTACAAAAAAATACAAACTACGAATATATCCATAGAACTCCACAAGGTCTTGTCTAAATCGAGGTGCGTTTTCTATATCGCAGAAGTTCTTTTTTGCCTTCCTAACATGTATAACACACTTTTCGACCCACTCTCTAACCATAGTTTTGTCGGACTCACAGAACATATGATTCAGGTGTAACATCAAAATCCCTCGTTTTTCCATAATCATGTTATGTAAAATTATACAACAATACATGATTCTCTTGAGGTTGTTATGGCATTGCACGCGCAGGGTTGTCGTATAATACCCCAACGACCTTGTAGGACTCCTCCGAATGCCCGTTCAATATCTTTTCTTGCAGATTCTTGAACTGTTTTAAACTTAAAGGTCTTGGCATCCCTTGTAACAGAAAACGTTTTGACAAACGTAGACCATTCCGGATAAATACCGTCGGCTAAATAGTAACCTTTCCTGTATGTATGCCCGTTTACTATAAACGAACATTCTGGAGCTATATAATCAAAGCAATTTCTCACAAATAATGGGAACCAAATAACCCACAATTAAATCATTACGCCCCAGGAACACCAAAATATGCATGTCAAATCTACAATCTTTGATACCGCAACAAGCTCTAATCATAAGATTGGTATATGTATGATCTACATCAGTGAACTGCCCATGTAATGACTTTGGGCAGTTTTTCCAATCCCAATGCATACAATCAATACTCCCGAGCATTCCCGGGAGTCCATGTTTTTCTTCGTGCAATTTATATGTTTTTTCAATATCAGTTGCACTTGGTCTTCTTAAAAACTTATGATTATATAAAACGTGAATGCATTTAGTAAAGTTATCTAAACATATCTCAGTGAATTACTTCCAAGCATTTGTCAAATACTCATTAAATGCATCAGGTGCAGTGCCGTACGCCAGTTGGCGTATGGCGGATGTGCACTTTAAAATAGGACCAATACTCTTACGACCGGTCGCATCGAGCCGTGAGCTAAAATAAGTAAAGTACTCGGGAATAGGCTGAACATCATAACTTAAGATATCGTTGACTATTTTATTAAAAAGTGTAGAGCTCATACGATACCTTCGCCTAAACGTTTCTTCCGGATATTTAGGCTCGTACTCGTCGTCGCCAAAATAGTCGTCGATTAGCCTTTCTTCCGCCTCTTCTCGTTCACGATATATGTATCTCCTCCTCCTAATAGGATCAGAACTCTAACCCCCGGCTTCTTGCTCACATAAACTCATATAATGTTGATACTACTCGTAATCTTGCATATAACGATCATAGTCGGGTTGAAAGAAAGCATCATAATGATCGTATGTGTTGGTTGTGTCCGCAATCGTTGATATTTATTTGGATCCCTATTCAAAGAAAATGAGAAGTATTGGAAGTAGAATAATAAATAAGAAATTGTGTGTGAAGTTATAAAATATAAATGGGGTATTTATAGGATTTTAAACGGGTAAAAATAGGGTTTTGAGTGTATTTTTTTTAAAAACCCGCTCCCCCCAACGGATACTTAAAAAAAACAAAAAAAAAAACAACTTTCGCGTGGGCTGTTAGCCACGGCGCAAGAAGCCTTGGCGCGAACCACGGAGTGGTGCGCTATGGCTCAATCTCGCGCCATACTTTTGACAAGCACGACCCATGCACTACCACGTTTCCTCCCTCAAAGCGAATGTCCATTTCTCTAAAGTTTACAACTTTACATCCATAAACTCAAAAGTCATGGGTTTGATTCCTACGAGCAACAATAATTAATTTAAACAAAAATGATTTGCACACGTTTTTAACTATCACACATCACTGTACAAGTATTCAAAGTAGGACATAAATATGTTACCGATATAATTGCATAAATCATCTCTGAGGTTCGGTCATTTTGTAGGTTTCGTTCTAAATATTTTGAAAGTGCAGATATCGTCCCAAAAGCAAACTATTTTGCAAAATTTAGGACGAAACCTACACTTTCAAGTTGTATTTGAGGAACGAACCCTGCATATTTTTTTGGTACAAGATGTTAAATATTTGATTATGTTGACATGTTTATCCGCACAACGCATAAGCAGATGACAAATAACTTATATCGCGGATTCTGGTATGAATTAAAATTACGTGCATGCCATTTTTTTTAGAAAAGCAGTAATTTATTAAAAAACAAACAAAAAAGGATACAAACTAAATGACATCCCACCTCAAACAAATAAGACTATTATAAAAGAATGACACCGCTGACAGAGAGAAATCCTAGTACCAATCAAAACAATAACACATTGCTAACAAGGGATGAAATCTTGTAAGTAACCCTCTTAAACTAAAAAACGTAAGATACCACAATAAAGTGACACGTGTATATACATCTAAAGGGCAAAAGATAGCACATTTCGTTTAATGATAATGATACGTGGTATGTGGTTATATTTAATATAAATTGTGTCATATATTTGCATGTTTAAATCCATGAATAATACTCCCTCCGTCCCACATTAAGTGTCCACTTGACTTTTTCAAAGTCTTTTTTCTTCAACTTTGACCTTAATGATTTCTTCTTATGTTATATGATACTTGATGCAAGATATATGAATGGATAGAGTTTTGAATATATTTTTCGTTGGTAGAATTGTCGTTCAATATTATATAACACAAACAAAAATATTTATGGTCAAAGTTGAGGAAAAAAGACTTAAAAGATTCCATTGTAGACACTTAATATGGGACGGAGGGAGTAATAGTTATTATTCTAAATTAATCCATTGTCGATTAACAATATGAGAATATTGTTAAATTAAGACAAATCTGAGTGATTGGTGATATTGTAGATATTTAGGATGTGTCCACCAAACTCACATGATATTCATAAGATGAATATTGGATTTCCCCAACCATAAGAATTTTACTTTATGGATCG
>BQNB010053505.1:0-39980 GCA_026074375.1 Tanacetum coccineum
TCTTTCCTTTTCCTTTAATTCAAAAATCAGCAAACAATGATAAATCCTCAATAATTATTCGAATCACTTCTAAATTTTTCCAACATTTTATCTGAGTTATATGAGATATAAGAAACCCTAGAAAAATATAAAATCGGATGTACAAATAGTTTTTAAGCCGATTTCATAATTAATCTAAAATTAGGGTTTCGAACATATATTTATTCATATGATCAAATTAACATGCATGGCTATTTTTCTTGTGTTTAAAAATTACCTTTGATAATTATTGATGATTCTATGGATTTATGAAATTCGGTTGAATTAATCGAACAAAACCAATACCTAAAATCGAACCAAGCCTCCACAATCTTTCTCACTATTTTTCCCACAATCCTTGACCTTCAATACACCTTAGAAAATCGTTCAAAGCCTGGAGAAAATTTTGGATGCCTCCTCTCTTGATTTTTCTTTGTGCCGACTATGTGTTTTTTTTAGGGTTTTGCAAAATAAAATGATAAGATAATTATAAGGAACCCATTTTCTATAATTATGGCCGAGATTTTTAAGGTTTTAAAAAGTATAATACAGATTTTATAGTTTATCATGTTTATTTTGCATTTATCTTTACTTATTTACTTTAATTATTAATTATAATACATATATAATTAATGTAATAAATTGGCATACATAATATACATACATAAGTATTTATTTTTCTTGTATAACATAATGTATTTTATTCTTACATAAATTTCATAATTGTTACTTGTTGCATTTTCATAATTTATAGCATTAAAATGAATTTATTTAAGCTTTTATGCATTTTTCTTTCATTAGAGGCATTTTGGTCATTTTACTCTTATTGAGATTTTTAGGTTTTACAAAAAGAGTTCCTGCACTTTTTAAAGTATTTAAAGTAATTAAGGCGGTAATCTGATCGATTCCTACACTAGAGATAAATGCCAACTTATCCTAGTACCTTTGTAATCCTAAGTTCAACTGTTTGCCTAATAAAAGGACTAACCAGATCAAAATTACCTTTCAATATCGCCAAAACGCAAGGATCTATGACAAGCTATAAGGATATCTAATAAAACGATAATCAAACAGGAAACATAAATCATAACAATAGTAATTACATAACTAGGCCAGCACTAGAAGTGCTTAGCCACTCATGGTAACAAAACAGTAAGAAATAATGGAAGATTTCATTGATCGAAAGCTCATAATTCTTACAGTAGTCGTTTATGAATGATTAAATACAAAAGTAAGTAAAGTGATTTCTCCCTTGGACTTTAGATGGATTTCTTCGACCTATGGAAGCTTGGTTTGCCCCTTGATGCTGTGGTAGAAGGGTTGATGTTGAATAAGCAGAATGAGGGTTCTATTTATAATGTTCGAACTTGCTACGGAGTAACCCTAGTGTATGGTTACGCCGTAATCGTGCTGATGTGGGCTTCCTTTTCGTAGGCTTAAAATGGTTACGACGTAACTCTACGTACATGTTACGCCGTAATGCTGACTAGGATATGTCATCAATCTTCAAACGTGGCAGGTTACGGCGTAAAGGTTACAAGCAATTACATCGTAATCGTTGTGATGACCATTGTTGCCTTAAGTGGGTTACGACGTAAATCTGCGGGGTGGTTACGCCGTAACAAGTCTTGAAAATCCAACTTTTGTTCGTTTTTGCGTCCAAATCCCGTGTTTCTTGCTCAGATGCTCGATTTCTTCCTGAAAACAATAAATAAGTGATTAAGTATCATTTTCAGGCATTCATGAGATATTTACAAGCATTTTGATAAGGAATTTGATACCAAAAAGTATTAAATATTTGATGTTATCAGTGTCGGAAAATAATATAGGCCGACGTTGTAAGGTTTTCTCAGCCGAGAAGGGAGCTTGTTGACTAGTGAAGCAACTCTCGAGTTGGGTACTCGGGGAGTAGAGTAGGGCGAAGAGGAGCTTCGTGACCGAATCACTATAAATTACCGTGTCCGGTTTGCTCTTTCTTTTACCTTTCGCTTTACATCTTTATTTACATTTATTGCCTTACATTTATATCTGCATTATATCTATATTTGTATGGATTGTTGCTTATATTGTGTGGATTATGATTGTGTCGTGGATTGAAGTTAATATTATAGTTGTGCTTATATTATTATGACATGCTCTAGTTGTTATAGATTTATTATTGACACTTTTCATATTGCATCTAACTTTATCGGTGATTTGATACAAATTTAAGGTTAGGTATGAGTGATTGAAGCAATTATTTGAGAGTGATTGAAGCAAGTTAGGTGTGTGTTAATGAGAGTGTTAAATTAGTGGTCCTTGTTAATGAGAGTGTTAAATGAGTGGTCATATTGCATCTAACACATGTTGGTCTCTCACCAACCAAATACCGTTTTAACTTTTTGGGGACCACTTGTCACTTCACAAAAACGATTATCATTGCTTTTCTGCTTCTCACTCCTCAATTTCTGCTTCTCTCTTTAAAAAATATCTCTCATCATTTGTCATTTTTGTTTTTGTATGTTAGTGTAAAATTTAAAAAGGATTTGCTATTGTTTTTTTTCTATTGTAAAACAAAATCCAGCCAAATAATAACATACTATCCTATTATTCCACAAACTTTTTTGGGTCAATTTCATATCTCCCCTCCTTTTAGATGAAAATTTCATATTTACCCAAATATGCATTAAAATCATTGTACATTATGCATGTGAATGTTGTATTTTAGGTATATATGAAATTGAGTCGAGTTATTTTGGAGACCAGTTTTACCTCACATACTGAGGGACTGATCTTGACCGTCCAAAACCTTTGATCTAACATCCTCGTATTAAACAAAAAACAGAGAGGCCAACTACCCTGTCAGTTACTCATCTTCCCCCAAACCACAAAACACACACATTCTTTCTCACAACAATCAAAACCCTAACTGCAAATCATCAAAATCAACCGTGATTTTACCCAATAAATCTGATAAAACACGCTAAAATTGAATAATCGAAGTCTATAACCACGAATCCGGCAAAAACTACGGTTCCAAATGAACCAATCGAATTTCCAGAAGATGGTACGAATCTTTAATTCTGTTATTTTGTTGTTGATTCCCTTTTTTGCGATTTTAATTGTCAACGATTCGAAGTGAAAGGGTCTGTGTTTGTAATTGTATATAATTAGTCGATTTAGTAGATTGATTGGATTGATATTGAATGATAAGTATTAGCATAGGGATTCATTGATGTATTAGAAGATCTAGGTAGTTCGTTAAGGTGAAATTTTGTACAGATAATTGTAAGAATGTACATTTATTGGTTCATTAAGTGATTCGGTTGGAGGTTTTAAATGATTGTAGTAGGAATTTATAATAAGGTGGTTTAAGTATTATTTTGATACATGAGACTCGCAATTGTAAAGGATGAGATGATTTGTGTAAGTATAGTCAAGTTGTAACATCTATTGAGTAAGACTGAGATATATTTAGATGAATTATTCATGTTTTTATTGAGCAAGTGGTTGTCTTTACATATAGGATCATGATAAAACTGAGTGAATTAGACAAATGGACACTATGCTTGCGCGTTAACCAAGTTCGAATACTGGTGTGGTCGTAGGTTCGGTTGTTGGTGGTGTTTGTGCGGTGTTTTTTGCAGGTTTGTTAGGTGTTTGTGTGTATAGAGGTAAACGAAAGCATTCTAGTAGTGTACCTTATCAGAACACAATGCTGATTCATCCACGTCATTCGAATTCAGATGGCGATGCGGTGAAAATTACTATTGTTGGTTCGAGTACTAATGGTGGACCGAGTAAAAACTTCAGTCTCTCAAGTACTAGCCATAGTGATATTCACACTGTTGAAGAGGGTAGTATGGTAATATCCATCCAAATTTTGAAAATTGTGACTAATAATTTCAGCAAAGATAATAATCAGAACACAATGGTGATTCATCCACGTCATTTGAATTCAGATGGCTTTCTTGGTATGTCCTAGTATCGAGAGAGTGCATTACTCACTTCTGAGCTGATGTGATCTACATTTACTAGCTATGAAGTCCATAAAAAATCTGATGCGTTGTTGATCTCTTTCATCTTTAGGTGTAACTTATTTGATTACCGAAAGAATTTAGTGTGCTTGGATTGCGCGTGTAATCCACGTATTGCTGTTAAAGAACATAAAACAGGAAGATGGGATAGGTTCGTATCATTGTATAATTGTAATAGGCTATTGTGTTTGTTATTTGATGTCATGTTAGCATTACTGAGCATCTTAATACTCCCGCCAGTAGCTTGTCCTTTTGACACCTTGGCTAGTGGCTAATATGATCATGATCTAAGAGATTAAAGAAAGTGAAAGATTAGCTGATTATCATCGGTTAGTGGCCCCTGGACAGCAATATGAAGGTACCTTTAGTGACTTCACCTATTTTTATTACTACACTCTTGCATTTATTGAATATTTTCCCTTTTCACATCATAACAAATACCTTATTCTGCGCTGAAGAAGTTAACTTTAGGTTCATAGTGATAGTTAAAAATTTATCCTAAAAGTTGATATTAAAATCCTGCCTTGAGACATTCTCATCCTCGTATATATTAAAAACAATATACTCTTATGTATTGCCCATTTTCTTTCAAGAATCTGTTGAACTTCTTCATGAAATAATTCCTTGTCCAAGATGAAGTAAACAACAAAGCTATGAAATCTGGTACCTGCTAATGACCAAGAAAATTTTATTGGTAAAGAATCTGTCGCTTGGTTGCTTTGTCTCAAAAATATAGTCCACTTTTGACTTTTAGGGGTCAACTAAGTTGGTTTGGATTTTGGCTTGGCCCATAAATTGTTTTAGGTGTTGCAAATTTAATAAAAATTCATCTTACTATTTTTAATCAATATCAAGTTAATACCCATTCAAGACGATTGTCTAAAAAATGTGAGGCTTGGCTGAGAAATTCAAACCAATCAGATAGGGGCTTCCGAACACAAGGTAGAATAACTAAATTAAAAACTTTAAATACCAAAACTCACTCTCCCAAATAGTACGATCAGACCTAATGTATATTGCTATATAGTCACAATAATCATAAGGGGAGGTCTTTGAGCGGTTTGAGTCTGTGTTGGCGAGATTAAGCTTAAGGTTGGATTCTTGGGTTTCCGAATAAAAACATCCGATACTTTTATTGGTCTCTAAGAATCCTAACACATACCTTCACTTGGTTTGAAATGTTGTTACAACAATGATGCCTGGTTACAAGACCTGAAGCATAACGATTATAATGAAGGACAAACCAATGACCCTAGATTTCGTACTTGAACCAGACATGACCCGAGCTGGCAGCTCTTTGCCAAGTCGTTGCAGCAACAGGAGTAATTTAAATATAGTGGAGGTTATATCAAATCCCCACTTGCAGATTTCTCTAACTTTAGTGCTAATACTTGGTTTTCTCTTTTTCCTGATGAAGAGAAAAACCATTGTTAACCATTTCAAAGTGAGAAAGATAATCAGACAAAGATGAGTGTGTGCAGTATAGGATTTTTCAATTTTTCCCTATAAAAAACACAAAGGTGTACATTTTAATTCTACTTATACGCACTAATATGGTTGTGTGAACTTTGAGCATATGCATCCAAATAATTACTATAAAACAAGGTGTTGCAACTCACACATTTGGTTCTTGAGAAAGTATAAAGATTGACTCAGTACCGATGGTGCAATCGGGTACATTGCCATCTTTGTACATAACTGAATGTCTTTTTGAGCTAGAAGGAGCCCCATGTTTTAATCTTTTCATAGGAGGTTTGTTGAGAACGAGTCAGTCATACAACTACCAATTCTCAAATGAACTTTACTCAAATAAAAAGAAGTCACAGTTACAACTTTTTTTTAAAAGGATTGTACCCGATAAATATATATTAAAAATGATATAGAAAGGGTGATAATGACTCACAAGCATAATTGTCCACGTGTTGATGTGGGACGTTAAATTTTTTTAATTTAATTTTGCTTAGCGTAGGGCAGGTTTTTGATTGCGTAAGAGTTGGACCTTCCTCGCGTTGCGATGGGCTTGTTTTTGTGCGATTTGATTACATAGCCCGCGCGTTGCCACATGGCATAGTTTTTCGCGAATATGTTTCGAATGAATATTGAGTTGAAATATGTCCACGCGTTGCGCCGGGAATGACTTGTATGGAACACAGTTTTTTTTCATTTCACTGACCATTTTTTTAACAATTACGGAATATTAAACTTCAACATTTTCTATAAAATCGTACGTATGTCAGAAGCATTGCAATATTTGGTTCGTTTTGTTCGCAATTCGAATATCTTTCCATGTGTGTTTTTTTATATTACCTACTTGTATGTTGCACGTTATTATACTCGCGCCACAAATGTTGAATAAGTAAAAAAAACAAAATGGGCCGGCCCAATTTGGCAGCACAAAAAAAAAACTTTGAGCCCATGACGCAAAAACGACGTTGTTTAAAGCCGTTATGAGTAATATATAACGAGCCACCCTTTAGAAATAACGACTATGTGCTTTGAACATGCTCAAAACACAACAACAACCAAGGAAGACTAAAGATCATACTATAAAATTACATCAAAACCAATGAATCTTTAGCAAACCACATAAGTGATAATATATATAAAAATATATACAGAGCAATGAAACATCATATGTAGTATTAAAAGGTTGAGATGTATACTTGTTTGTCTTTGAAATATCACAAGTGATATAAGACATTAAGTATGTTTATGAAATATCACATGTGATATTAGGCATATCATATAAATTAATACAACACTTGTTTGATTTTGAGAATACGTCGAATTTTTATATCACAATAGGTGATATTGTAGACAAATAGCAACCATTCATAACATAGCTGATAAAAAGTTTAACACTTAATGATGTTTACTTTTGGTCATTTTATTGAAAAGTATAAAAATATTAGAAGACACATATGTGATAATATATAAAAAAATATATACAAAGCAATGAAATATCACATGTGATATTAAAAAGTTAAAAAATATACTTGTTTGTTTCTGAAATATCACAAGTGATATTAGACATTAAATATGTTTATGAAATATCACAAGTGATATAAGTACATGTCATATAAATTAATGCAACACTTGTTTGGTTTTGAGAATACGTCGAGTTTTTATTTTCATCGTTTGCTTCCTTTTTATTCATTTTGGTATTTATAAGTGACACTTGTTTATCACTTGTGATATATCATTGATCAAAGTTGAAAAGTATTTAAATGGTTTGACTTAGTCACTATAGAGTAATATTTTAGATGATAAAATAATATAATGTGAAATTAGTCACTTTAGAATAATTTCTCAGGTGATATAGCCAGACATGAATGATGTCTACTTTTGTGTTTAGAGTAGTTCAGTTCGTTTTTAGTCATGTTTCCGAAGCATGTTTCACGCATGTCTTTCTTAAGCTTACATGGGTTTTCATGTAAGACTTTGTTTTGTATTCTTTAATTGTTTTTTTATATATTTGCTGAGGTATTGTCCTTTTTACAAAAAAAACAACAAAAGAAACCACACAATATGATGTACCTAAAAAATATAAAAATATTTAAAAAGATATAGGTGATAATATATAAAAAATATACAAAACAATGAAATATCTCAGGTGATATCAAAAGTTAAAATACATGTTTGTTTGTTTATGAAATATCACAATTGATATTACAATTGATATTAAACATTAACTATGTTTATGAAATATCACAATTGATATTATAATAAAAGTTTAACTAATAAGCATTCTAAACGGTCATCAACTTAAAATATTACAACTAATACAACTTTAATATGAAGTAATAACATAAACAAAACACATCAACCCTAACCCCCTACCACTAAACTCTATACCAAAAACCTTAAACCCTAACAAATATGTATAATATCATAAGTGATATATACATTAACTTTAAACTCAATACCAAAAATCCTAAACCCCTAACCACTAGGTATAATATCACAAGTGATATATGCATAAACATTAAATTTTGTAGCAAAAACCCTAAAACCCTAACCGCTAAACCCTATACCAAAAACCCTAAACCCCTAACCACTAAATTCTATACCATAAACCCCTAACCACTAGGTATAATATCACAAGTGATATATACATACTTTAAAATCTATACCAAAAGCCCTAAACTCCTAACCACTAAACCCTATACCAAAAACCCTAAACCCCTAACCACTAAACTCTATACCAAAAACCCTAAACCCCTAACCACTAAAACCTATACCAAAAACCCTAAACTCCTAACCATTAGGTGTAATATCACAAGTGATATATACATAAACTTTAAAATCTATACTAAAAACCCTAAACCCCTAACCACTAAACCTTATACCAAAAACCCTAAACCCCTAACTACTAGGTATAATATGAAACTTGTTGGTTATATATTTTATGTAACTGAATATTAGTAGTCTTAAAGGTGAATATAAAACTTGTTTGTTGAATAGTATTTGCAACAAAATGTTTTGTGTTAATTGGTTTGTGACTTGGATATATTGTTCATTTTAATGTATTATCACTTGTGATAATCAAGTAATATGTAACTAGGATGTTGTATGTTTTGCCATTTAATTAATTATCACATATGATAAACTAAGGTATAAAATGAATGAAGTATAATACCACAAGTGATAACAAATGAAGAGGCACTTTTATCAAATGTATTATCGATTTTTTATTGTGATTGTTGACTTCATGTTTTATCACATGTGATATTCTAAGACTATTTGAAAACAACATTAGCCTTTAGAGGTGCAAAATCCACCTTCAGAACCTTTATTAACTAGGATTCATATGTGGCTTAACACTGATTACTCTTGAGATTGTAATATGCCCGATTATAAATATAGCTTTTATCAATTAAGATATACTCGTGGTTTAACATTGATTACTCATAAGATTGTAATATCACCGGTGATAAATATAACATTTATCAACAAAGATTCACCTTTGTCTTAACAATTATTACCCCTGACATTGTAATATCACTAGTGATAAATAAATGTGAACCTTTATCAACTAAGATTCACCCGTGGCTCAACACTTATTACCACCGACATTGTAACATCACCAGTAATAAACAAATAAAAATAAAATCTCATGTGATAAAACAATATAATGTGACACTAGTTATGGTATTCCACATATAATTAATATCACATGTGATAAAGCAATATAATGTAACATTAATTGTGATTATTTTTGAAATTCTTAACTTATAACGAATTTTATCTAATCACTTGTGATATAATTTTGTTAGTATGGTTAAAAGGGTTAAGCCTCTTTAGGCGAATTATTATTTTGCTCAAAAACAATGCAAACACTTGTTTGGATTTAAAACTACGGCAAGTTTCTATTTTCATAGTTTGCTCACTTTTTATTCATTTTGGTATTTGTAAGTGAATAATTTCACATTCTGTTACTTTATCATCTAAGATATTACTCTAAAATGACTAACACAAGCCATTTAAAAACTTTTCAACTCTAATACAATTTTATATCAGTACTGATAAACAAGTGTCACTTACAAATACCAAAACGAATAAAAAAGAAACAAACTATGAAATTAAAAACTTAACATATTCTCAAAATCAAACGAGTGTTGCATTAATTTAGCTTTGCTTTCGAGCAAAAATAAGAATTCACTTACCGAGGTTTAACCATTTTATTCCTACTAATAGTATAGTATTGCAAGTGATAGATAAGATTCATTACATGTTAAAATTTTCAAAAAGAACACAACTTTTGGGCAAAGTTTCATTCTTAAGCAACCCTTAACCAACAATAAAACATTTCACGTGTTTGTCTATTGCGGTGAAAGACACAAAAACATCTAGTACCTGAAAAGTATATAAATATTAAAAAACACATAGGTGATAATATATAAAAAATATACAAAGCAATGAAATATCACAGATGATACTAAAGGTTAAAAAGCGTAACTATTTGTTTCTGAATTGATATTTAGACATTAACTATGTTTATGAAATATCACAAGTGATAATAAAGATATCATATAGCAAATATCACAAGTGATATTAGACATTAACTATGTTTATGAAATATCAATTAGACATGTCATATAACAAGGGTGATAGCGGCCGCGCATTGAAATTTTTAAGCATATTCGGGTCGGGTTAGTCGGGTCCAAAATTTTATTCGGGTTATTCAGGTCAACTCGAGTACCCCGAATACTAAATAGGGTCGGGTTCGGCTTGAAGTTTTTTTGATAACTCGGGTTCGGGTCGACCCAATTTACTGGAATAAAGATTTTTTTTTAATAGAAAATTTATATATATTGTATTTAAAAGAGTACAAAATCAATGATAGTAAAGGTTATTATATAAAAAAATATACAAAATCAATGAAATATCACAAGTGATATAAAAAAATATACAAAACATTGAAATATCACAAACGATAATAAAAGTTAAAAATCATACTTATTTGTTTCTGAAATATCACAAGTGACATTAGACATTAACTATGTTAATGATATATCACAAGTGATATTAGACATGTCATATAACAAATATCACAAGTGATATTAGACATTAACTATGTTTATGAAATATCACAAGTGTACATGTCATATAACGAGGGTGATAGCGGCCGCGCGTTGAAATTTTTAAGCATATTCAGGTCGGGTTAGTCGGGTTCAAAATTTTATTTGGTCAGGTCAACCCGAGTACCCCGAATACTAAATAGAGTCTGGTATCGGGTTGAATTTTTTTTGGCTAAATCGGGTTCTGGTCGACCCGATTTATTTATTTATTTATTTATATAAATTTTATATATTTTGTATTTAAAAGAGTTAAAAAAAGTTTTTTTTTACTTTTTAGTGTTTAGATAAAGTTTGTTAGAAGCTTATTAGATTATATGTGACAAAAAAAACCTAATAAGCTTAAGATGCAAAAACGAGGCTTTTTAGTATGCATAAGCTTTTTAGCCTAGGATTCTCCAAACACTCCCTATACAATGCCTATAACTTTTGAGAAAAAAAAGAAGCCAAATAATGTAATTATAAGGTAAGATAGAAGCATGCGTATTTAACTAAAGGTAACGACTAGCCTACTTCATCATAGACTTGATTCAATATAGTTTCACCATCAATATTCTCATTTGTCCCTTCTATTGTTCTAGTGAGCCAAGTCACAGGCTCAAGGTTTTTCTCTCTAACCGAAGCACTTTGTATGTTGGGCCCACAGCCACAGGTGACAATCCACTTGATAATGTAGCATGAAAGTGAGTTTCTCCAATCCCTACTCAATATATTAACAATTTTTTCAACTGGTTGGAATCAACAATTATATACAGCAGATACATGTACAATTGCAAAAGAAAACTGGATTTAAGCAATAACTCAGATGAATAGTGCAACTGTTAAAATCTCGTCTAGAAGCTTTGGTTTGATGTTATTAAGGCTTGTGATATTTAACCGTTTTCAAGCAACTTGTTGATTATATATTGTACTCTCCTTCAAATAAGGTTCCATAGCCACGCATGTCTATCTTCTTACCAAATTTGATCTCATCAAATGGTATTCGAAGATCCTCCGGTTCGATGACCTCAGCGTAGATTTCGTGATGTAGATAATCGAAGTTCCTGCTTCCTGCATTCGGTTTACTCGTTTAGTCTAAACAATATTGTGGTTAATAACACGAGAGAAACAATCACCCGCATGAAACCGAGATTTTACCTGATATGTGGTATGATCAGAACCGTTGCTAGTTTCGAAAGATGCAACAAGTTTCTTGCTTTGGGTACTGTCTTTGTTTTCCCCATCAAAAATATATATTACTAAATTGAACGTATCAATTTTTGGTGCTCCACATCCAAAATATACTAGCAGCATCACCACACCAAATCCAAAACCATCTTCATCACATCTCATACATCATTGCTTAACAATTGCACCTTATCATCTTATTAAAACCAAACAAACAATAATAATAAAAGAAAAAAAGAAAACTACCATCATTTGAGGTAGCCGAACCAAAAGTACTCCCACCGACGATGGAGACGACCCAACCAATTGCAAAAACCCACTTCGCAAACCTCCAGATTCATCTATTTAATCATCATCATCAGCAGCAACATCCTTCTCCATATCCTCATCATAATTTCCGTTATCATTCTGAAACTTGGGTACGGACGGGAGTAGCGGAGTCTTAGTCACGGGAGTAGCGGGATTTTATAATGAATTTTCATCGAATTAAAGATTATAATGATTCTTGTTGATTAATTTGATTAATTGAATGTTAGGTTAGAGTTTGATTGGGTGATTTTAAATTTGGGGAAATATATGAGAGAAATGGGGAAGAACACGTAATGTGTGTGTGAAAAATGAGGGTTGAAAAAAAAATACTTTATATAGTTAGACAAGAAAATAGGTTTAATAAATTTAAATCTTATATTAATATCCACCTTTAGATCAAACCCAAATAGATGGTGAGGATTTGTCCCTCAGTATGTGGGTAGAAACTGGTATGCAAATGAACTTTTGCCTATAAACTAATGAAACACACAAAGCTTCATACAGTTTATATGCCAAGTTCATGGTTTATATGATTTTGAAAATCAGACCGGACCAACTGGTTCATCCGGGAACCAGAGTCGCTACCGGTTCGGCTAACTAATAAAAGCCGTCTGAAAGAGAACGTAGGGGACCGGTCAAAATAGGAAAACAAGAGTGAATCAGGCCAGACTCAAATAGTTTTCTTTTTGTTTATTTATAGTTAATCAGTTCATCACTGTTATTTAGTTTACGCTTGAGCTTTAGTTATAGGGTACCCGTCGCTGCAACGCGCGGGTACCCTGCTAGTTACATTAATTAGTAATGAGTTTTTAAGAATAACATTTAATGCGTTGATCAGTCAATAAGTATGTATTATGAATTGGTTAATTGTACATATTGCATGAATGTTTGTATTATTGAATTTCAACTCTTTGTTGTTTTCATTAAAGATTGTACAATGTGCATCAATCCTTGTTAGGTAGTTGATTTTGTGGTGAAAGGTTGCATTTAAGGAATTGTATAATATGCTTTATAACTTGGATTACTTATTTTTTTAAGGCATTAAATGAAGAAAGAGTGCCTATTTTATGGTGAAAGGTTGCATTTAAAGATTGTACATTATGCTTTATAACTTGGATTACATAATGTTTTGGGGTATTAAATGAAGAGAGAGTGCCTATTTTATGGTGAAAGGTTGCATCTAAGGATTGTACATTACGCTCTAGGTCTTAAAATGGGGTGTTTAATGGTTGTAACATGTGTAATAATGGTTGTACATTTATGTAATGGGGGTATTTGCTTGTATTTGAATTTTTTAATTGTCAAGTATTAAGAGTATTAATTTTCAAGTATTATGTAGTCTAGATTGTACACTATACTTAATTAGATGTAACTTGAAAATTCAAGCCTTCTATATTTAGAGGGCAAAGATGCCTTATAAGTAGTATTGTGTTGGTGGTTATTAAGCCCAATAGGGTGAAGATAATCATTAGCAACAATTACCATTGAATGAGTTACCGGATATCCCCCCCCCCCCCCCCCCCCCCCTCCCTCATCCCTCCTCCCCCTCCCCCCCCCCCCCCCCCCCCCCCCCCCCCCCCCCCCCCCCCCCCCCCCCCCCCCCCCCCCCCCCCCTCTTGGAATCGTGTTATCTTTCTAAAGTAACATATTCGACCTATGTTGGGTATCACGAATATCTACTTGGGATAAGACCAAATGTATGTTATTGGTTTAGGCATAAATTAATAATGCTAGCGTATCCAAATGTTTAAATTATCTATATGTCTTTCATGCAGGTTATGATATCTTATTTATAGGATAGATAATTCTAACCCTAATCATGGAACTATAGTAATTAATTGAACCATTAATTGCATCATAATCTCCTCTGTAATTTTAGGAATAGTGGTTACACAACCAATTAAACGTGGTCATTAATACAGTAATAACTACCACTTGAATAGGTCAAAGCCATTACTAGTATTTGAATTCATTCCAGCTAAGTCATTCCTTTAGGGACTTAAAAACTCATCAGCTTGCTCATTGAAGAGCATACACACTGAAGGTTCAAACTAAAAAGACTCACAGATGAGTTAACCCGTTGAGGATACATCCTCTAATGGATTACTCCTTGATGGTGTCTTTCAGCTTACTACTCAAGGAGTAAAAAAGCTGAATCCATCATACTGATGAGTAATATTCACTTTAAAGTGTGAACTCACTGAACTTTATCAGCGACTTAAATTCCTTTTACCACTATCAAAGTCAGGGTGTTCAGTGACCTATGGGTGTACACTCCGTACCTCCATCCCATTATCCAGTATGAACTAAACCAAACAATTGAACTAAATTTCCAACACAATCTCGGTCTGATCCAGCAAATACAAAAACAATTTGTAGAAGGATCTCGATCTTAACAGCCTTAATGACGACTACAACTTTTTTTGACTTTTTTGGGTAAAAAGTTTCTACCCCTGGTAAATATTAATACCACTTGCTACTAACATTGTCTATATAAGGTTTCTATCTTTAAAGAAATATATGCACACCAAAACATCTCTGGACAAAAAGAACAACGAGCTTCACTTAGTGATGTTTCCTTTTTTAGCATTTGGTCACATTAGTCCCTTTGTGCAACTATCTAACAAGTTATCCTTGTATCCTGGTATCGAGATTTCTTTCTTAGCTTCTTCTTCCAATGTCGACCGTGTCAAAACCATGCTCAACCTTACAACAATGACGCATGTAACCCTTGTACTTTTTTGAGATCTAGATGTTCTAATTTAGTCCTTTGACTATTTGACTTTTGTCAGTTTCGTTTGAGCATGTTGCCGTGTTGACGGTGGTGAATCTATGTTTATCTTGGTTATCTTGTGTATGTGTTGTGTTAATCCTTTTAGTGGATTATCTAGATGTGATCTGTTTGGAGGTTTTTTTTTCCGTGTATAGCTGAGATTATCTTATATCGAGTCCGACACGTCCGTTTAATGTCAAATCGAATCTAAGGCATTTTGACTGTGAAATATGTCGGTGTGTAAATAATCATAGATTCTATGGAAAAGTATTTTTTGAATTTCATTAAAAAATACTAGGAAACTTCGGGTAACATTTTAAAATAGTGAACTATGGGTCTTAAGAGAACCCGACACAAAATAAAGAAAACCCGAGCCCCTTGGATCCCCACCCGCAGTCAAACTCCACAAGGGACATGTGGGGTATTGTTTTTTTGTCTTTTACTCCCCATGTACTAGTATAAACTTACATCTTAAGCTAAAACACTCACAACACACAAATTTCATTTTTGTTTTCCTCTTCCTTGTGATTTTGCTCGTCCGAATATAACACACACACACTTAAAATTTTGCAACTTTAATCAAGAACATGAAGATTTAGATGAGTTTGGGTTGATTCTATTAGTCGGGTTATCATTTAAACAACGTTTGGGTTGTCGGATCGTGTCTTAACTCGCTTTCAAAACCCTCTTTGTAAGTTGATCTTTTCCTAAATATTATTGTACTTTTAGAGTTCTTATGATGCATAGATGAACGTTGTACGATGCATTTTCTATAAATTGTAAGCTAAAATTTTCAAAAGTAAATAAAAAGGGTGCTTGGTTCGTTCGAAAGTAAGAAAAAGAGAAACAATGGTTTATCATTTTTATGTCGTGGTTGTGATGGTTGAAAAACATTTAGATACTATGTGTCTTATTTTTAGTCTAGGTTAAATAATAAGCTTATTCGGCTTATTTTAGCTTAATGATATTCGATTGAAACAAAAGGTTTAAGGAGTCATGGTTTTGGTTATTTACTATTTAATTTTATTATGATCTAATTTCACCATATTTTTTATAATTTTATGCTCTTTAATTTAACATCCATTTTGATATATTTTTATAATTTTTGTTTTTTACATTTTTAGTGTGTTTATTTTATGTTGATTTATATTTTTTACAACTTTAACCTTAATTAAATATAAACTTGATACGTTCAAAGTGTTGTGAACGGTGTTCCGAGAAAGCTACGCGAAACCCAATACGGAACACATTACAAGACCATCATACATTCAAAGTGTTGTGAAACGAAATTACTAAGCGGATATGAAATTGCGTAAAGAGTTGAGTTAGTAAATTTTTTATTGCCGCCGCTATGCGCGGGTAACCAACTAGTGTACTATAAAGCATGAAAAATTATACTCCAAGTTTTGAATGAAAAGACCAAAGAGGAGTTTCATGAGATGGAGATAAGACAGACTCATAAATCGTAAAGAAAAAAAAAGCATCTAAATGAATGAAAAGATCATAGTGTTATTAATGGGAAATTTTTTTTTTGCCTCAGGGACCAATTGTGGAATGAAAAATATTTGAAATATAAAGCTGTCTATGTTGAAAGTCAAAATTAATACCCGTTACATATAACGGGAATCGAGGGACCAAACGGGTAACAACAGTGACAAAAAAGAACTAACGACATCGATCCCCGTTATTTAGGGACTGAATCCGCAATCAGGCCTAACCATAGGTACCAACGGTGTAATTTACCCATTAAGTTTTTCTTTTCTTTCCTTTATATCCATCCCAAATTGGCAAATTCCCATCCACCTCAACACGCAAAACCAAAATTAAAAATAAATAAAAAAACCACATCAATAACGTGACACATTCACATTTCACATATTAATCCATTCATTGATTCATTCAACAACCTAAACCCCCAAATTCAACCAACTGATTTAACAGAATGAGCGGAAACGAAGGAAGCAGTTCAGACGGTGCAGCGAAAAAGAAAGATAAAGCGAAAGTGAGCAGAACATCGTTGATACTATGGCACACACATCAAAACGATCCAACGGCTGTGAAGAAGCTTCTAGAAGAAGATCGGAGTTTAGTTAATGCACGTGATTACGATAACAGGACTCCGTTACACGTTGCTTCGCTTCATGGATGGATCGATGTTGCTAAGTGTTTGATTGAGTATGGTGCTGATGTTAATGCTCAGGATCGTTGGAAGAATACGGTACTAGTAGTTGACTAATTGTTATTTAATAACTTTATGTTGACTTAGTTATACTTTGTTGCGATGATTTAGTCTATGTAATTGTTTAGGTGCTTACGAAATCGATATAGATGTGCGCGTTATTAGAAATGTTCAGGATCGTTTGAAGAATACAGTACTTGTTGACTAATTGTTATTTAATTAGTTAGTTAGAGTTTGTTGTGATGATTTAATGTAAGTAGATTGTTTAGGTGCTTACGAAATTAATAGCCGAACTATTGCACTAACAGATATGTGCGTGTTATTAAAACTGAGTTTAAGAGCGGAGAAATATATATGTGCGTGTTATTAGAAATGCTCAGGATCGATGGAAGAATCCGGTAACTGTTTGTTGAGTTAGTTAGAGTTTTTGTGATGATTTAGTGTACCTATTGCACTAGCAGATATGCGAGTTATTAGAAATGAGTTTAAGAGTGGAGAAATATATATGTGCGTGTTACTAGAAATGCTCAGGATCGTTGGAAGAATACAGTACCAGTTTACTAATTGTTAATTATTATTTATGTTTGTGATTACTAGTATTATTTTTGATATAATAGGTGTATAGAGTTACATGTGTATCGAGACGAGTAGGCGTATTAGGTTAGTCAAATTGTAAATGAGGTTAAAGTTTAGGTGGTTAGGAAGTGAGCGGAAGTGTTGGACGAGTAGATGTGTGTCTGAGAGGAAATATATTTGATGTTAATGCGCAGGATCGCTGGAAGGACACGGTAACTGTTTGTTAATTGTTATGTTTAATTAATTTAATTAATAGTTTATGTCGTGTTACTTACAGTTTTGTTGGTATTTGATGCTCTCGAGGTGAAATTTATGAATTTGTTGAAATGAATAGGTGTATAAAGTTAGATGTGTATGGAGACAAGTATGCAGATTAGTTTTTGTTGGTGATGATTAGAACTGCGGTTCTTATAGGTTAGTGTAATCTAAGAGCTGATTCATGTGAATGAGCTTAGTGTAAGTAGATTGTTGTTGATGTTGAAGCTTATTAGGTGCTTACGGAATTGATTGCCGAACTATTGCCCTAGTAGATGTGTGTGTTATTAGAAATAAGTTTAAGAGCAAAGAAATCAGTGATATTTGATACATTTGCATTGCCGTCTCATTGATTTCGGTGGCCCTGTGCCAAAATTAGAAAAAAGGCCCTTGAACTTGATAATTTAAACATATGTAGAGAGAAGCGTGCTATAGTGTTGCCAATCTCTCTAAAAGGCATTAAAACAACGACGGGGCTAAATAGAATCTGGTAGTTGAACTATTAGTTATTAATTTATTATGTTTGTTTGATTATTGCTGAGTTAGTTAGAGGTATAATTGTGAATATGTTCATATAAATTTCTATGTGTATTTAGACGCGTATGGCGATCAGGTTTTTTATATGTCGGTGTAATATAAGAGTTGACTCGAGTGAACGAGTTTATGTTTAAAATGTTGATGATCAGGATCGGTGGTAGAATATGGTAGTTGAATTATTAATTACTACAGTACTAGTATCTTGCAACCAAATGTCTTGTGACACATCGGTACGGCATGTCGGCATATTGTATTATTGTGTAATCCCCAACCAAATAGTTGTGGGTTCAAGTCCTGTTTAGGATATGAGAGATGAATTTGTGGTGTATATATTCTGAGATAGTTAGTTTCCTATAAAAAAATTACGAGTGTATTTGTTTGATTATTGTTATAGATATGTTAGTGTTTAATTATGTTGAGTTAGTTAGAGTTTGTTGGTAATTGATGCACTTAAGGTGAAATTTATGTATTTGTTTACATGAATAGGTGTATCCAGACGAGTATGCCAATTAGGTTTTTATACGATAGTTGATGTGAGACTTGACTCCCGTGAATGAGCGTAGTGTTTTTAGGTCGCTTTTGCTGTTAGAATTGTACTCCGTATTTAGGAAGTGAATGTGGAAGTGTTGCGCGAGTAGACACGTGTAGGTTGAATTAAAGAGTAAGGATGTTTTCCTGTGACAAGTGTTGATATTGATAATTAGTTCCTGGTAACTTAAACGAGTAGGTTTAGTTTTTTAGTGAAGGATTTTCAGAGAAATGAGATCATGGATACTTAGTGTCGCGACTATCATCGACAAGATGAGTAAGTTGGTGTAGTCCGAGGGGTGATTGCGAAAGTGAGCTTAGTGTTTGTAGGTTGTTTTTGCTCGTAAGATGCTATTCGGTGGTTAATAAGTGAATGTGAAAGTGTTGGACAAGTAGATGCGTGTTGGCTGACTTAAAGAGTAAGGAAGTTCTTCTGCAACTTGTGTTAAGTTTTAGTTACTGGTAAGTCGAAGAAGTAGTTGTGTTTTTTTATGTTCAGGTGTATTAGAGAAATGTGACTAGGTTTGGATACTTGGTGTCGTTTGTGGTGTTTTAATATGTCTGGAAAGGTGCTTGGTGGCTAAACAATTTAGAAAGAGCTGTACTTGTATAATATGCAGATCTTGATTGAAGACAAAGTCTATGCTCTATTAAAGGGGTATTAAAGAGTATGCGACTGAACTTAAGTTTGATGCTACAATGATGATTCTTCTGTATGTAGATGGGTTGAGACTGTATTATGTTTATGACATCAACCTGAGTATAAGTGACGCAAAATGAGATTTTTTATAGATCTAAGTAATATATTCAAGAAGTGGTGAAGTGCAATTTTGACTTTATTGACACTGATATTACTGTCACTGGAAACGGATAAATGAGTTAAGAAAAAGGATGCAGCTTACAAAAGGGACCTGCTCTTATGCACGGGCAATCGAAGTAATATACATGTGAATTTGTCCACGTGCTTAGGACAGTTATCCTTACGACACTTGCAATATCAACATTGTTATATATACACACCGACAAATATGATTATAGCATTATAGAATGAACATGGGTAATTGGTTATACTTGTAGACTGTGGTCTGAAAGTTGTCATGGACTCGTGGTGTGCCTTGCTTTTTGTACTGCGTCAAAGCAAATATTATGGTTCAAGGCAGTAGAAAGACAGTCATGGGCTTGTAGCGTAGCGGTGCCCAGGTAGGCATCCAACCTAATGGTTGTGAGTTCAAGTCCCAATATGGACAATAGGTGTAGAGTAGGTTAGATTAGAGGGTGTGTGTGTCTTTGCTTAGAAAGAGGCAATGGAGAGACAAGTTGATTTTCTTCTCCATGCTGATTCTAGTTTGTAACCAATTGCTTCATACTTATTTTTTTAGCCTATGTTGCAAAGCCACAACTATCTTATAATTCTATCAACTTACTAAACTACTCTTTTCTCAAATTGATACTGCTCATGACAGCCTCTAGCTGACGCGGAAGGAGCAAAAAAGCATAACATGATCGAGTTGTTGAAGTTGCACAATGGCATGTCAGATGTAAGTTGAATAGCCAGTCTCTCATGTAATGTAGCTTATTAATCTTGAGCTGTGATGTTATTGTTTGAAGTATGTTATATATTTCCTGCGTACACTAATTTATTCCGCTTGTCCATTAGTGATTAGACTATATTCATTCTTTCTTGATGATGTTTAAACTTTAAAGAGTCCTATATCATAATCTTCTCTTTATAAACCATGATCCACAAGTGTGGGTGTGTTCATTTTGATCTAAAGGATATTTTGGTCCTTTTTTGGTAGAAACTTAAGGAATATTCTAGATAGATAGTTTCTTAAGAAGAGTCTAGAAAAGAGACTTAAGAAACATATCTAGGAAGCTTCTGGAAACTTTCTCTATATATATATATATATATTTGTATCCTTGTATTTGAGAGGATTGTAATAAGAGAAAACTTCCATACAACAAAAGGCTCACCATTTTAAGTCTTGTCCTAAAACTCCCTGTTTTGATCATTGTATTTGATCTGATATTGTCTAGCTACTAGAATCTGATCCTAACAATCCACAAGTGTGGGTGTGTTCAAAAGTTTATTATACTTAATATTTCCATTTGGTCTTCTATACTTTATCGCAGTGATTGTATTGAGAAATAAAACCAGTCCTGTTTCTTTGTTAGGTCTTGACTCTCTTGTTCCAAAGAAGGTAGCACTTTTTAAGATTGCTACACTCCCTTTTGCTATAAAACTTGGATCCAAACCTACCCATTTGCTCGTTAGCAGTTCATGCAAGCTATTTGTTCCTCACGCGATGTTACTTTTTTTGTCAATTGGGATGTTTTTTTTATATATTTGATCATTAGGCAAAGTTTTCGCCAGGTCAAAGGTTGCTTTTTTTCCCAGTCCAATAAGACAAATATGTTACACTGGGTTCTGGAGCATTATAAGGACAATATTCAGTTTACCTTCACTTAAACATGCTGCGTGTTGATATAGTGAAAGGCTACCAGACAACTGAACTATATCATTTTTAGGTTTTTACCAGTAATTTAATGATTACACTCTCATTTCACCATGTTCAGTGATTGGATAGTGTCTTTTCTTGTAGATATCTAGTGACTTGAAGCGTTTCCCTTGTCTCTTTTTATGTCATTCTGGAATACACTACCATTTCATGATACTGCACATTTCATTGTCTCTCTTCTCTGGTTTTGATAGACCTCCATCTTAACATACTTTGTCTTTCTGCCTACTTATACAATTGATTAAAGCCTAACTGAAAAGTAAATGAATACTCGCATATAATATGGTGGTAGTGAACTTGTCAATGAAACTTTAAGCATCAAGCTATTCATGTCCATTTTCAGTGTGAGAGAGGTAAACATGAAACCTTAAATTGCCACATAAATATTAATAAAAAAATAAATTATATCACCACTCTCTCATTATTGAGCAAAAAAATTTGCATATCTGCAAAGATGACTGTTAATGTGCTCCGTCCTATTAGTTTAAATATTGATCTATAATCATGGGAATCTTCACAACTTATGCTTACTCACATTTTGATCTTTTATATTCATTGGCTTTAAACTTTTAGTGTTTTTTGTGCAGGGCCAGAATGGAAGTCATTCTGAACCAAAACCTGTTATGCCCCCTCTTTCAAATAAATGTGACTGGGAAATTGACCCTGTGGAGCTGGACTTCACAAACGCGCACATTGTAGGCAAGGTTTGGTTCTTTTGCTGGAAAAATAATTATGTTTTACTTGGACATGTTGTGTACATCTATGCTTGTATCCATGGCTGACTAAAGTAACAGACATAGCAAGTGTTTGTTTGATAAATGAAATAAATTTTTTACGAAGATTATCATAGTTGATTGGAGTGTACGACAAAATTTTGCTGACTATAGATTCCCCAAGCTTCAACTTGTAATCATAACTTGTCATCTTTAGAAGTAAGGGCATAACTGAGCCTGGTCACCATAGTCCCAAGCTCGAGCTCGACTCAACTGTCAAACTCGAAGCTGAGAACTCGACTCAAGCTAAATCGAGCCTTTGTTTTCAAGCTTTAGCTTGAAATCGATTGATCTATACTTCCAGCTCGACTCGACTCGATTTTCTATTCTAATCATTACAATAACTTGAATCAAGTTTTGTGATAATCGACTAGGTATCTTCGAGCTTGGCATGACTCGACGCGATTAGGCAGTATCTTAATTTAGTTAATTACAATTATAACCTACCTAGAAGTACAACTATATTAAATGAACATTGAATTTAGTAATTCAGCTATCATGTACTATGTGATTTTTCAATATCTGGGAAGTTGATATAAATGATACTAAGTGTTGCTACTTATAGGGGTCCTTTGGCGAAATCGTAAGGGCGTCTTGGCGTGGAACACCTGTAGCTGTGAAGCGTATACTTCCAAGTCTCTCAGATGACAGATTTGTTGTGTGAGTAACATAATGTTTATCTCGTTTAGATTTGAGCTGTGAAACTGTCTTGTTTAACAAATATGTTTGTATCCAAAATCAGAATCTCTGAACCCATTGTTCAATAAATTATTTTCTTGATGTCGTGTCTTTTTTAGACCTGGGATATGGCCATTTGGGTACAATTAACCTATTAATTGAATTACCCTTTGGGAGTCATATATTAAGATAATGGTCACAGCTTGTCATCTGATGAATTGCCCAATTTTTTTTCTTTACCAGTCAGGACTTTAGGCACGAGGTGAATTTGCTTGTCAAACTTCGCCACCCTAATATAGTGCAATTTCTTGGAGCTGTTACTGAAAAGAAACCGTTAATGCTGATCACTGAGTTTTTACGAGGGGTAACTGTTGCATAACATTTAGTTTAACATACAAAAACAACAACAAACCTCCCCATACCCCGCTCTGGCGGGATTGAGTATTGTTGTTGTTGTTGTTGTTGCTGTAAAGTATAAACATTGATGTTTCGGTGCAGGGTGATCTTCATCAATGCCTAAAGGAAAAGGGTGCTCTTAATCCAACAACAGCTATAAACTTTGCTCTAGATATTGCCAGGTACTTTTAAGGTTGTTTTAGAAGTATCTAACTATGACAATTCTGTTTCTAAATTTTGTGTGTTTTCAGAGGCATGGCATATCTTCATACTGAACCAAATGTCATAGTTCATCGAGACTTAAAACCGAGGTTAGTTCATATACATTCAGAACGTTAAGCTTTTCTGTCTCAACTTTGTACTTGGTTACGAGTTTTCATGGTTTAGTTTGTCATTCACTCATATGGTATTTGCTAATAACATTGAAGGCTACTTGTACCTTCTCAGGAATGTTCTTTTGGTCAACTCCAATGCAGACCATCTTAAAGTTGGAGATTTTGGACTAAGCAAACTTATCCGCGTTAAAAATTCTCATGATGTATACAAAATGACTGGCGAGACTGGGAGCTGTATGTCTACGTCATTAAATTGTTTTTGCTATAGAATTATCTAAATTGTAAAGTTGGTCAACTTATACCCCTTTTAACTTTTGTATTTTTTTTTAATGACAACATCCAAAGATCGTTATATGGCTCCAGAAGTTTTCAAGCACCGTAAATATGATAAGACAGTCGATGTCTTCTCTTTTGCTATGATATTGTACCAGGTAATATGAGTTATAATAGAACTTTATGAATAAAGACAGAAAGCAAATAGATGATCATGACCATTATGTGTCTGAACTTTGTTACAGATGCTTGAAGGAGACCCGCCACTATCAAATTTAGAACCTTATGAAGCAGCGAAGTCTGCAGCAGGAGGGCTCCGGCCTGTTTTTCGAGCAAAAAGTTACAGTCCTGAGCTGAGAGAGTATGTTAATTCATTTCAGCCCCATGAATGGCATCATATGCGCTTAACCCTATTTATAGTAAACTTTAGAAAGTTGAGAGTTTTTTAGGCGTGTGAACAGAGTTGTTCACTCAAAACAAAAATTGGACCAAAGTTGGTTCGCTTTTATATTATCAATCAATCAATTTGTCAAATAATAGAAAAGGGTGTGAATTGTCTGACCACGATATACCATTTATCTGTGGTAATTCAAACGACTTGTTGGGTTTTATATAACACGATACTGGCATGCTAATTTCTTGTGTCAATTTACAGGCTGACGGAGCACTGCTGGGATGCAGATATGAACAAGAGACCATCATTCTTGGAGATCTTAAAGCGGCTTGAAACAATAAAAGAAAAGATGGGCACGGATCACCATTGGAACATTTTTACATCTTGAAATATGATCAAGAACAAACATGATTTATCATCTATCAACTTCATAAAGTCCAATGCCTGCAAACATCCCTTTACACTGTATCATGTTGTGAGTATATTTATGCTGAAACCTGATTGTGGGCGTTGATAAACATGTACACAAAGAGCACGTATGGAAAAAATCACACAACAGGTTCTCTTCTCTTCTACTCTCTTTCGTGCAACTTTCACTTCACTTTGATGACACTTCCCTTGTAAATTATTAATTTATCAACTTCTTTTGTAAAAACTTATATCTGATGATTGTTTATAAATTATATTTGTACTATAAGTCACTTTGAATAATGTTCATGAGACATATTGCCTGCATCTGTACTAATTATTAGCAATGTTTTGGAAACTGAACCGAACAGGCCGGTTAGACTAGACTGGTTGAACTGGGAACTGGGATAAAAACTGGTTTGATGTCCGGTTCGGTTTTAAAAACCTTGATTAATAGGTCTCTCTTGTTGTAACCATAGTAAATTTTCTTTTTCTAAGAAGATCTGATAAGAGATGTAGAGTTGCATGGTATCTGGATATATCTTAATTTGATTGTCATCTAAATTGATATATTATTATTTAACTTTTTGGCCACGTCACCCATAAACTACTTATACATGAAACCAGAAGGAAAAGTCATCAAAGAACATAGTCAGATGATCTTCTTCTTTTCGAAAAACGACTTCAGATGCCATAGTTGCAAGCCCGCAACAGACAAGCAAAAAAACAACGAACCCAAACTCATGTAACCTAATGTTGAATTTGTTTTCTTGGTTAGCTCCACTGTCTCTTGTTGCCTGAACATATAACATACATATAAAAGAGATTAATTTTTTATATAATAATGTACTCCGTACTAAGTTTGAAAATAATGTCAAAATTGTTCAGAACTTCAGATGGTCCAGCCACACGGCTCGATGTGATATTGTTTTGGAAATTGCATATGCAAAATTGCAAACAAATCATATCTGTCTGTGTATATATTCTGTTTTCTGGAAATGTATGGATTGTCAACCATTTTAATAGACTAACCTTCTTCGAAGTAACCACATCTCTATATGAACCGAGGTAACCATGTCCTGCATTTTCTTTAACTCTAGTTCCATCGCCTTCAAGTAATGCATACAAGAAGACCTCGTCAATGTAACCAAGCTAGAGAAGAACAGGTATATATATATTGAATAAAAGATGCTTACATCTACCGAGCCTTTCTTGGCGACATTAGTCCAATCTCTAGTAAGCATTCCATTGCTCCAAGTGAAGTCTACAGTTATGTTAACCGGTGGCTCGTGCTTGATGGCTGTAAAGCAAGCCATATGGTCCTTATCCTCTTCTGCTTCAAATGCAAATTGTCCTGATGTCACACCCTCCGCGCGGTGATGAAGTTTTCCCAGTGGTGAAAACACCTATTTTACAACAAAGTACAATTTAAAGGCAGCTGTAAAGGAAAAAAACAATTAAAAAAAATCACCTATATATGATACACAAAAGAAAAGAAAAGAAAAAACATACAAGGGACGTCCTTCACAAAAACTGCAAATTAGATTTACCGTGGCAGTGATCTGATAATGTTCTGGTAAGGGATGTCCTTCATTTGGATTAACTACAGAGTAGTTACCGACTGTCATAGAATCAATTTTGATGTCTTCAAGCATGCATTTGATTTTGCCCGACTCGATATCAAAACGGACTGATTGACAGATGGTGGGTAGAAATGGTAGAGTTAGAATGAATACTACAAGACCAAGCTCCATGATTAAAGGTGTTCGGATAGAGAATTTGGAGATGTTACAAAATTTTGAAATGAGTTTGCAAGTGTCAAATGGGATTTCATATTCATTTATTGACTTTGTTATTACCATAATTTTTTTGTTAATGAAATATTAAATGCATTTAATTACGATCTAACTTTTATTTATTGAAAGCATTAATGCTTTGGATTTACAGAATATCATATTGTTACATTCATACTAAGCAAAATGCTAAGAAAGGATAAAGATCAAATGATCTTCCTCTTTTCGAAAAACGACTTCAAGTGCCACAACTGCACGCCCGCCACAGACAAGCAAATAAACAACGACAACAAACTCAGCAAGCCCATCGTGGAGTTTGTTTTCATGATTAACTCGTGCATCTCTTCTTCCCTGTAACAATTATGATATGTTCACGTTACAATTTTCACGTTCAATTCATTATTGTAAGTCTGTAACTATTCTATTTTAAGAAAGGATTGATACCTTACTCCAAGATATGTCATCTCTTCACGAATCCACGTAGTAGTGGCTTCCATTTTCTTCAACTCCAGTTCCATCGCCTGTGAGAAATGTATTACAAGATCCATCATTGATATGAATGAAGCTATGCAACATTACAAAAACCCAGTACAGTTTCTTATAACATCTGTAATAAGAAATAGTTCTGACCCGGTTTTAGTAATGTATAACGGGTCAAATATGTAACTTTTTTTATAAGTAAATAGGCCACATGAGTTGAAAATCAACCGACCCGTTTTTAGTAATTCTTAATGGGTCAAATCTGTTAGTTTTTAATGCGAATTACCAAACTTGACGGGTTTTGGACTAGAAGTGTTAAGACTCAAACAACTAAAGCCATTTTGGTTTATATAGGAAAATTGATATGTAGAGGTAACTTCAACTTTCGTGAACCTTCATGCTTACATCTATAGAACCTTTCTTTGCGACGTTAGACCAATCTTTAGCAGCCACACCAGACCTCCAGTTGAGCTCTACAGATGTGTTAACCTTCGGCTGGTGGTTGATGGTGGCAAAGCAAATGGTGTGTTTCCCATCTTCTTCCACTGCTAACGCAAATTTTCCTGATTCAACCGCATTCTCTTTGTGATATTCATTTCCCTTCTCTGAATATAACTACATGTGTAAACAAGAGCACTTGTAAAGCTGCAGTGCTGCACTATGGCTCAACAAGAACCATGAAAACATACGAACCAAGAATTAAGTTAGAGTTGGAAGGTTTTTACAGATTTACCGCAACATATATCTTGTGATGTTCAGGCAAAGGATGTCCTTCATGTGGATTTACTACAGAGTATTGACCGACCGTCATAGAATGGATTTTGATGTCGTCACTTATACATCTCATGATACCTGATTGAATCTCAAAACGGATCGATTTAGCAAGGGTGGACAGAAATAGTAGTGTTACAATCAAGACAACGAGTCTGAGCTCCATGCTTAAGCAAGCTTGATCTGAATATGGGATTTAGATGATCATGTACTATGGATGAAGAAATAAGAGATGTAAGAGGTTTTGAGATAGGTAAAGCTAGAGCAAATCACATTATCTGAATACTCTCAACTATCATCATACGATTATAGAGTAACATTTAGTCATTTACATTTATAAATTTGAAATTATTCACTCAAAAGTTGTAATAATAAACCAAATTTATATCATTGTTAGATCTTTCTTCCTTGTAGAAGGGTGTAAGTTGTGAAATAAATTAAGTTAACATGAAGGTCATTGCTAGTGTGTGATGCATCTTTTCGGGAATTCAGTTGATAAAACTGCAAGTCATCATAAGTGTGTGTATGGCATGTTTTCGGAATCTTTGTCTCGATAATCACTGATAATTTGGCTATAAAATTTCCCGAATACAACTTGTACATGATCAAATAAAATCGTACATTATTCTAGATTTTGTTTATAACATCTTCCATTTAGGCCTTCCCGAAACAAATTATAGAAAGTTCACCCTATTTTTTTTTCTTCCAACCAAAAACCAGATTCTCCCTTAACCTTCCTTCTATGATATTTATACCCGTTTATTTTTTTTTTCCATCCAACTCCCATATCCACTCCTCTTTAAAAATGTTCCCTCCATCAAATTTGCTGCAAAAAACCTTCCCTTCTTCATCTTCTCACCTGCTCTTATGCCTATTGCAATCTCGAGCCTTGAACTGATATTCCCTCCCTTCAACTTCTCATCCTGAAAATACATTAGTTTACGTATTAACTGTAAACAAAAGACTATAGGTGGCAAAATGGGTAGGCAGGTTGGTTGTGTAACATGTCAAAACGGATCACAATAAGCAAATGGAGGTACATGCCACTTTATGCTGATTTGTTTTAAAAACTACACTAATATTTTTATTTATTTATTATTATTTTTATTTTTTTTGCATTAAGAAATCTAGGAATTTGGAAACTCTATATTTTGGCCAATTTTGACCCATTTGACTTGTTTCCTACTCAAATACTACATAATATATTATATAGCCCGCTTGAAACAGAAAAACCAAAATAAATCTTCATAAGTAAATGACTAAATGGGTTGAAATGGTCACCTCTAGTCTCTACAGAACACCATGAACCAAAAGATGCACTCTACTTACCTCTTCAATGGTGGTCCGATAGCTGGAAAGAGCAGACTGACAGGCACTCCGTACAACTTGACATATGACCTCCTCATTGTCACGGCTTACCGGTAGTTCAAGATGATCCCAGACTGAGTTTCTAAAAATGGATTCAAGGAGAAAAGCATCGGTGCCACCAAGTGCTACTAGCCTTAGATATGGTAGCATTTTAGGAGGAAGAGGCCGTCCTAAAGTGATGTCGAAATATTGAACTGCCTTGGTCCCATTAGTTTCAGCAATATCTAGCTTATCGTCAAAATAAGGGTCTGATTCAGATATTTGTAGTGTTAAGGTGTACGTATTTCTGTCTGGTGTTGATTCTATAAATCCATAGTCTAGTGCCAACTCAGCATTGCTTTTATTCAAATCGTATTGGATCAAGACCTGCCATGGTTTAATCTCACATAAGAAGTTTAAGCATAAAAAGACAGTTTGACTTTGTAGGTCAAACGAACAAAATGTTCAGTTTTGAATCTATACCTATATTTTACATTTTACATAAAATTTTGATAATGATATTTAATATAAAACATATTCTAAAAACAGGATTTATTTTGTATCAATACATCAGGAGAATCAGCATATATATCTTGAATGTTATTATGTTGACTTTAAAAGTCAGAGGGATTAACTTATATACACCGAGAGTTTGACACAAAAAAACTTCAGCTTTACATTAATACGATAACTTAGATTTATTTTAGGAAATTTTGTTAGCCAACGTAAACTAAAAACCAATGCTACAAAACATGACATATTTTGTATCGAATATATAGGAGAATCTGCATAGACTTTGACTTCATATGTAAGAGGTATTAAACTGATGGACTCACCTGCTGACCAGCCTTAACTGGTATAGGACTTCTCAAAGAAAATATTTGATCCCTGGAGAACAGGCCCACCCCTTTGATTTCATACGCATAATATTCTGTCGTAATACTGGCGCTGTGATTGATCTGAAATCGATGCACATATATTAGGATAGAAAGAGCTATCAGGAGTCTATGCGTGTTTAATAGTAAAAAACCAATGGGGGTGACCCAGCGGTAAGGGCTTAGCCTCTTAGGACGAAAGTGCCTAGAGGTCTTGGGTTCAAACCCTGGGGAGAAAATTAATCCCCCATTGGCCACGGAGGTTCACCTGCGATGACTTCGAGCTATCCAAAAGGATAGTCGCCCTGGGATTAGTCGGCTTGCAATGTCAAGTCGGAACCCAGGTATACCAAAAATAATAATAATAATAATAATAACAATAATAACTCAGGATATTGGGGCACGTGCGGCTATTCATATTTTTAATAGGATTAGTTTCGCTATTGCTAAAGGAGTGGGGGCTCAGATAGTATCTCGGCTCCCCTCTAATTTTTTGTAAATCCTATGAATTTCTAATAAAGTGATAGATAATAATAAAAATAAAAAAAATAATAGTAAAAGAGATTACCAAGTCTGCCAGGGGAATCAAGACAAGATTCTGACCACGAAGCCGCGAGAAAGCCCTCGATCTCAGTATTCCAAAAGCCCATATGAAGTCTTCGAGTGTAATTTCAAAAGGGAAGAGTCTTTTGTTAGGAGAAATTACTTGCTCTTGGACTTGCAGAAATTCATTCTTCACATATTCTTTGACACTCAGTGTGGTGCTTAATAGTTGGGTTCCTGAAAAAAAATCATTTTAATCAAGATTTGTACCTTAAAAGATAAAACAAAACTTATATCATCCTACTTTTCTTTATTGGCATGAGCTCGAATCAAAGCTGCGTTTTGGGTGCACCAAGATCACAACTGTTTTAGATTAAAGCCTTGAACTCGTGACTTTGAAAGTGATTAACTTCGCTTTTTATTGAAAGTGATTAACTTCGCTCTCTATGTTGATAATAATCACACTCATAAGAAATAAAATATGAGATTTGCATAGATGCTTTCCTGAATTACTTGATTAGAACCAACAACCTAAGAACATGATAACATCTGCATTTCTGGGCATATGTTATGAGTTCCATTTTCCTTTGGGTTTTTCAGGTAAAAACTTTGCTAAAACAAATATATGATAATTAACTAGTTACTGCTATCTGTAATGTTTGACTATCTTATAGTCAAGCATTCTTAATTTGGCTCACACTGTCGATAGTAATTCTTAAAATATATCATCATAAGTTAATCAGATGTCTTAAACTATATTGAAAAGCTGTCCTAGAGCTGAATAAAGCTGTAAAGTAACTTCACTAACCTTCAATCTCAGAGAGCTCCTCTTCTGACCTGTACTGGAAAAAAAGCACCACAAAATCAGCCCACTTTTTAGTTATCATCACCACATATCTTATACTCCGTATCTCATATAAATCATATGGAAAAGATACTCCCAAAAATTGAAAATATAACTTCTGTGTTCTACATTGGTAACAGTGAAATGCAGTTTCTAATTAGTCACTTGAACTTGGTAAAGTGTTCCATCTTCCGTATTCTTGATGTCATAAAATAAAAAAACCGGAGTATTTGAGCAAGTACACCTCATGAAACACAGTCATCCTCTTTTTTAAGGGCCTCAATTTTCTTGGGCAAATTTGATATAGCAGACTTGTAAAGTTCGACACCGTTGGCTTTTATATCTATAACAATTTCCGTAGCATCAATGAGTTCTTATTGACATATATCATCATGTTCAAGGGCTTGCATTCTATTACGACACCTTGAACAACAACATACTTTCCTAAATGTTCTAGCCAAACTATAATTTCATCATATGCCAAAAGTCCAACATTTTATTAAGTTTAACGACTATATTGGCGCAACACTTTACACAATAGACCAATTAAAACACGAAACAACTAGTTTAAAACAACAACACAAACTCACCAGAAGATTGTGGAATCAGTAAACTCAGGAAGAATATCAATATAACTCCTCCAATACGCACCGCCCCCATCTTCCCTCAGCTTCTCCCTTATCAAAAACAACGCAACTGATATCCACGGCTTTAGTCCATCACACACTCTCCCAATCTCAGACCCCAAAACCATATCAGAGTTTATCCAAAACTTCTTAGGAACTTCCAAAACAACTTCATTTCTCCCTATATCTCTTTGAGCAACTAGTCCTAAACCTTCTGTGACCATTCCAGGCTTAGCAGGAGACTTTGAGGACACTACTTTTTCATCATTGAGCCATTTCCAGAACGTCTGGACGGACGGGGGAAGAGAAGCTGATGTGGCGCTGCATTTTACGGAGAATTGGTGGTTTTGATGGATATGTGATTTGGGTTTTAGAGGGTTTGGAGATGTGAAGGTGGAGAAGAAGGTAGACATGGGTGATGGTTGGTTTTTTGAAATCTTGTTATTTGGTGGTTAAGATGTGATGATAAGATATATATATTTCATATTCTATCCGTTTATATATATATTCTCTCCGATTAATAGTCCCCGCGCCAGGAAATTAAAAACATAAATCCAGTAGCCCAAACAAGATGCCTAAATAAAAACATCCATGCCCAGACTGATAAACTATTCATACCAAAAGGATTATATCCATTAATAAGTTGTGAAGAGTTTAATATAAATAATCTCTTAACCAGCCCATCAAAATGAAACCGCTGATCATTTCATAAAACATATATGCTTGACCTTTCTCGATGCTTTTTTTGGGTGACTCACCAACCGACCCAGCAGTGATCGATGACAGAATGGTACGAACAAATCAAAGTCATTGGATTTGGTAGTTCTCCATGGACTTCAAGTTTTTTATTTGCGATGTTCAAATTTAATTATCCACTACTAAAAATAAATAAAGAAGTTTAATCGAGTTTACCATATTACCTTTGTTTGAAATTATTATTACAAACTTTAAAGAAGACTTTAATTAATTAACTAAGGTTGAAATTGTTATTCTGCTAAAAAGTAAGAAAGAGAAAACATTAATAAATATACTTTTTTTAAACTGTGTGTTTTTTGTCTGTCGAGGACAATAATTTTAGGACGGAGGGAGTATATTTTTTGTTTTTGGATCAAGTTGTTAACACTATTGCCCGAGACAGAGGTCAATGGTTCGATCCTTACCCCTTGCAAGGTTGGGTCCTTTTCTATCTTTGGTAGAACCGGAAGCAGCTTCTCTACCTTTGATAAGGGTAAGACTGTCTACATCTCAACCTCCTTCAAACACCATAGAAGACGGTAATGAGACCCCTTTATTTTTTTTAAATGAAGGTGGAAAAGATACATTCTCTTGGAGAGAGTTGTTCTATTTCTGTATATTTTTACCAATCACTGTGTTTGGGATAAAGTTGCTATTTAAAGTAATCAACTAAAAGTATAGTTTATATCTTTTTTAAGCTATCCATTTTTCTAAAGAGAAATCGAAAATTAACCAATTTTTTTACGCGTGAAACTATTAGTCTCCGCTAACAAAAAAGTGCATCCAATATCCCTTTAATATCCGCTGTTTGAGAGGACAAAATAGTTTTTTATATTTTTATTTTTTATTTTTGTATTTTTTGTATTTTATTACGATCCCCCTTTTTGACTGTTTAATAACATTTTATAGTTTTTTTTTTTTTTTTTTGTTTCTGTAAAATTATTTTTTGGCCAAAGTTTTTTACAACTTTTTTTTATTTAATCAGTGAAAAAGACCCAATTTTTTTTTTTTATGGGTTTTTTTTAAACTACTCAGATAAATTTTTTTCAATTGTTTTATTTATTGTAAACTTTTTTACTTTTGACTTATCAAACTTTATATTTACTAGTTTTGTTTTTTTTATTTCACAGTTTTATAATAAAAACAAAATTAAAAAAATAAATATTTAAGGAGGTACTAATAACTAATGGGTACCCCTATTGGTACCCCATGGCCCACTGCATAGTGCCAAAAGTTACAAAAGATTCTTTTTGTACCCCTCTTTTTACAGTGCAACGCAGTTTTTTATCAGTTTTTGTTTCGTAATTTTTGACAGTTTCATAATTTTGACCTGTTAAACTTTATATTTTTCGTTCCGTTTTTTCCGTGTCACAGTTTTATAACATATACAAAATTATAAAAATACAAAAAAAAAAATATAAAAAAAAAACGAGAAAAAACCCGAAGGGGTATAAATGGTGATTTAGGGGGTACGTATATCATAAGCCTTTGCAAAAATACAAAAAGTGACTGGAAAAAAGAAGTAGGTCATCTCATTTGTACTTTTGCGCTACATTTTTTTTATCTTTTTACAACAACAAAAGTAGTTTATATTTTTTCAAAATTTTTAATTTCTTTTTGTTTTCTCGCAACATGATAAAAAGTTGTCGCATAAAAAGTACGATCTAGCAAATAATCTCTACTAACATTTTGAACATGTGTCAACAATCCAATGTAATCGCACAATCTATCGGTCTATCAAGACCATTTTGAAAGTTTGTTTTTTACTAACGAGGTGCGGATCACGAGGGTTTTAATTCGCGCTCCGGTGTGGAGCGCGAGGTTTTACATTAATAATTAACTTTGAAACGGAAGGATAATCCAATGACTATTTTTGTATAGTGTCAGTAAAGACTAACTTTGCAACGAAACGATAACGCAAGAACTATTTCCGTATATTTTTTACTCGGGTGTGGTGAAAAGACTAACTTTGCAACGGAACGATAACTCAGGGACTATCTTCATATAGTGTCATTAAGGACTAACTTTGCAATGGAACAATAACCTAATGAATATTTTCATAAATTTCTTACTCAGAAGTGGTGAAAACTTGTGTTGGGAATACTGAGTGCTGTTGAATGTTAAAGTATATAATGTGAATGCAATATAAAAAGGTGACTATTTTTAATATTTTTTTGCTAACCACAACCTCATTTATGTAAAAAGCATTTAATAAGCTTAATATTTGCATATTAATACATGGGGTCCTATGGTTTATACCGTATCTTTTCTTTATTTGACCTTTTGCATTTTCCCATGCATTAACTTTTTAACCTTTTTTATTTATTGTCTTATATTTAATGTAATATACTTGCTACTCAATACATTTTTTTTCATATATTTTTAGTTATGTGCTATTTTTTATTTGAGTTACGTGCTATTGCTATTAGTGTATTTGTTATGATGAACTTTTTTTCCAAATTTCGTAAATTAAGAACGTTGCTATTATTACTAGTTATAAGTCCCGTGCGCCCACGGAGTTTATACGTGAATCAAATTTATTTTAAAATTTTTGTTTAGTATACAAGAATATAAAATTTTGCTCGTGTTTAAAATTTTAATTTTTACGTAAAACATTTCATTATATACTAATATCGATTTATATTTACGATGAGGTGTCATTTTATACATTTTTCGGGGTCATTTAACCCCATAAATCATGCAAATATGCTCAAAATACGTGCTTAATCGTTTCTTTTTATATTTTTAGCACTTAGATGACATTTGAAAGAAATACACGTGACTTGGGCTCATTTGGGGAAGAAACGAACGAGATTACAACTTTACACCAAAGTCGATGAAGAAATTGCTCACAGACTGTGGAGACGGCGTCTGTAACACCCCCAAATTGGGTCGCAGCGGAATAAGGGTCCGGGGCGTGTTACTTCTCAGATCAATAACACAAGATGTATATAGAACGACCAAAAAGTCGTTTAGAAACTGATACATTGGATTTTTAACAAAGTATTTGTTACATAAGCCGAAGCTTCACTTGTCCACTTGTTCAAAGTACAAAGATTTCTAGCCCATACAGTTATACAAAATGTATTGCGACAAAATCTTTAATGCATGATATCGCAATCAAAACCACCAATGTACCTCTTGCTTACTGATCCCCTAAAAAACATTGCTTTAAAACGTCAACAATAATGTTGGTGAATTCATAGGTTTGATAAATCATATATTGTAGGACCACAAGATTTCCCAAGTGTATGATAATGCAACAGATGCAGACATCATATAAATGTAATTACGTTGCTCTAAGCTCATGACACTGAAGCTTGACGTGTATGAATACCAAATTAATGGCCTACATTGCCCGTGGTGATGTTCTAACCCGCAACATCCTATATTCGACATGGTATACGTTCGTTTGTCCAGTGATAGCTAATCACCCGAACGGGGTTGTCAAACCCAATAGATCTATTAATAACATTCGCGCTCACAATCCCGCAATTGACAGTTCATGATAATGGGCTCAGATATGGGTTATCGCTACTTAGGCAACACGTAATCATAACATGAAACTTAACCACTTGTGTCCAATTGTAAAGCATTGCATGTTTTTCACCCCAAAAACTTTGTAAAACAAAAGCATGTAAAACGTGGGGCTATGAACTCACCTTGAGTGAGTAATGCCAAGTATATCACAAATAACGCGCCACGCGAATTGATCAAATGCAACCTAATTAAATTAAGGTCGTATAAGTACTAATCACATTAAGTACTCCTACCATGCATAAGTCTATATAGCTAATCACCATCTAAATGTTTAAGTGAAAACATGTTTATAAAATTAAAACGTTTATAAACATACTTTTGGTAAATACGCCATAACTTTCGCGTTTTAAGTCTGTTTCTTGCGTTTCTTATGCCCATCTTTTCGTATTAAGACGAGTTATCGACATTTGACATTTTCATAATTTTGGTCCTCTGATGAACAGTAACTTTTACTGTTCACACCAGACATGAGTTTACTTAAATCGTTTTTGTTGTCGTAAAACCCGTAAACATCGTATTTTATTTGTTATAGCTCCGTTTTTAACGATTCTTTCGAGCACGTTCTCGTTTTTGAAAGTTCTACTTATTTATGAGGTTTACAAAAATAAATATTTCTGTCATGAACAGTAACTTTTATAAAAATAGTTTTATAAAAGTATTAATTGTCGCAAACTCGCGAAATTCATAACTCATTCGTTATTAATTGAAAAATTATGATTCTTATCATTTTGGAATCCTAAAAATATGTATTATTTGTTAAAAATACCAAACTTGCTGTTTGAATAATTTTTATAAAAAGTTTTTATAAAAATTCTTTTACGACTCCGTTTATTAACGTATAACTTGTTTTTACCGTAACTTTTTCGTTATTTATCCGTTTGACAAGTTTCTTACCTTTTCGGAATCGTCGTGAGGTGTATTACCTTATAAAAATATAAAATGATTATGTTTTTATACACTTTTTGGACAGAATGTTTGAATGTCTTTCATAAGTCCAAAATCAAGCCTTGTTTCCTTATTTGCACTTTATAACTTTTACCACTAGTCTTATATTTCATATATGTCATATATGTTACATATAATAAAAGTCCATTTGTCCATCCAAGTCCTCATGTGTCCAAATTTTATAAGTCCATCAATATACTTATAAACCATAACTTTAATATTTAACCATTAATCATTAGTTTTATATATAACCATTTTACATAAAACCATGAGTCTTGTTATAACTTTATTTTAATGATCATATTATATTAATATAAGTCCATAATTAATCTTATCATGCCATTTGAATTTCTTTTACTAGAATCATATTAAGAACTTTTATAAACCTAATTAACACATGATCATTTTTACACCAAAACATCATGATACAATATTTTATCATTATTTTTAACATGATATATGTAATAATACAGCATATATAAAAATAATCCGTGTGATCATTTTAAGTAAAAATCTCATTTTCATGATAAAATCCTAAATGGTGATTTAAGCTAAAATAGAATAAACATATGCATGAAAACTTATAAAATGAAGGCATAAAGGTTTAAAGTAGACCTTATGATGAATGATGATGGTGATAAATAAGTGATAAACCCTTGTTTAGTCACAAAATCCAAGCTTGCACTTAAGAAAACCCTTGTTTTCTTAATAAAAACCCTAACTTTCCTTTTCTTGATTATTACTTGAAAATGCTTAGCCAATGCTTGGAAACACCTTAGAATATCTTAGGATAGATGTGTATAGGAGTGTATGGGTTGTAGAAAAATTGATATGGGTTTGTGTGGTGGGGGGTTGTATGCCGTGAGCTATAAGGAGAGGAAAAGAGAGACTTTGTTGATTTTTGCTAAGTGTTTTCTTCCTATGTGATACCATCTAGTTACTTGTATGTATATATGACTTTCAATGGTCAATGGTCAAGTATAAACATTCAACAAACATGATGAGGGTTTTAGGGAGTCTTGTTTACATGTTATTAGTCAAAGAGACAAGAAATGACTAGGTTTTAATGGCAAGAGTTGTACATTTGACCAAAGTGTAAGATTTCTTATATCTTTGAATCACTTGCCATAAATTCGGTCAAAATAAGATATATGCGATGTTGTTGAGTAATTTTTATGTATTGGGTATAAATGTGGGTATTTGTTGAAGCGTAGAAAAGTTTTAGTGGTTCCGGAAGTGCCTAAACGCAATTTATCGCGAAACGTATACACTTTACGCATCCGATAAAAATAAAATGAACAAAGTTAATAATTATTCTCAAAATAATTATATAACCCTTGCTTGATGTAAACATTTAATTGTTTGATGCCCGTTTACATTGAACGCTAATATTTGACGTACGCGATTTAACTTAACGTTTATGATTTAAAGTAAACACGTACAATACAAAAGGTACATTGCGGATTTATCGATGTCGTCAATGACTTGAAAACACAGGGTGTTATAGACTTCCCCCGTTAAACGAGCCTTGTCCTTAAGGCTCACAATGCAGCACTTGACGACGGTGTGTTTTGGAAGAGTGTGGGTATTTCTTCTTGAATTGGGTTATTCACAGTTCCCACGTGACTCAGGAACCTTTCTTGGAGTTCCATTCGAACTTTGGACTAAAAAATTTCGGATTCGACTTCGCTTCAATCGTTTATACTCGCCCATATTTCTAATGGTTCTTAAACAAAATCGAAGTTGTCATCAAGCTGAAGTCATCCAACGGGAAACGGCTAATGGTTGTCGGCATGACATTTGTTCAGGTTAGACACGTGGAATGTTATTATGGAAACTTGCTCAACTCTTCTGGAAGTTCAGCTTGTATAGCAACTTCTCAAAACCTTTTTTATCACCTTAAAAGGTCCAATCTATCCTAGGGTTTAACTTCCCCCGTTTGCTAAACGTAGACTCCTTTCCAAGCGCGAAACTTTTAAGCATAACTTTATCCCGACTTGAATTCATTTGTTTACGTTTCAAGTCGTGTACTCTTTCTGTGATCACCGAGCGGCTTGCATCTTTGCTTGATTGGTGCTTTTCTCTGTGGTCTCTTGAATTAGTTTGGACGAGTATTTGAGGCTTCTCCAACTTAGTCTAACAAACAGGTGAACGACACTTTCGACATAATGCTGTCGAATGGTGAGCCTGAAGCTAGCCGTGATAACTATTGATTTATGAGAACTTGGACTAATGGCAAATGGTTAACCCATCCTTTTCCAAAGTCGATCGCACAAGCACGCGCATATCCTCGAGTGTTTTGAATTGTCCTCTCGCTATGCCCGATGTTTGTGGATGGTACGCAGTACTCATATTTTTATATTTTACCTAATTTGTACCAAAGGTTCTGAAGTGACCTCCAGAAATTGGATGCGAATCTCGGGTCACGATCACAAATGATTGAGATGGGTATTCCATGTCTCGTGACCACCTCCTTTAGGTACAATCTTGCAAGTTTATCCAAAGGATCGGTCTCTCTCATCGGTGTGAAGATCGCAGACTTAGTGAGCCGGTCAACGATCACCCAAATTGTGTCATAGCCTTGAGATGTCTTAGGAAGCTTTGTGACAAAATCCATAGTGATGTTGTCCCATTTCCATTCAGGGATCTTAGGTTGTACCAACAATCCTGATGGCCTTTGATGTTCGGCCTTGACCTTAGCATAGGTCAAACACTTGTTAACATAAGTGGCTATGTCGGCTTTCATGTTGGGCCACCAATATAGCTTCT
>BQNB010053506.1:0-27384 GCA_026074375.1 Tanacetum coccineum
AATGTTATTCCAGCTTTGTCTTGTAGGTCCTCCATCTTTAATATGTTTTGTCAAAATCAACTCAAAGTATAATTCCCAACAAAATCTTACGGTCCTACATTTTATTTACATAAACCTATGAATTCACTAACTTTATGTTGACGTTTTAAGCATGTTTTTCTTAGGTCAATGATGCACGAGGTGCACAAGATACATTGGGATAGTCTTTTGGGTGTCATGCATAAAGATTTGGAGTCATTATATTTCAGGATAATTGTTATGATCTAGAATCTTTATTTCAAATGATGAACTATTTAAGCCTTCGTGCTTTGTATCAAACAATCCAATGTATCATATTTTAAACAACTCTTTTTGAGGTCGTTCTCATATCTTGTGCTATTGATCTGTAATGTAACGCTCTCAGATACACATTATTCCGCCGCGACCCAATTTGGGGGTGTTACAGAAGCTATGTTAACAACTTGCTATTTATTAAATAGGGTTCTTAATAAAAGGAACAAGACTACCCCATATAAAATTTGGTATAAGAAATGACCCAACCTGTCATTTTTGTGGGTTTGGGGTGTAGGGCCGTTGTTAGGCTTTCGAACCCAAAAAGGAAAACTTTGGGTGAAAAGGGTATTGACTGCATCTTTGTTGGATTTACTGTGCATTCCAAAGCATATAGGTTTTATGTTATTGAACCTAATGAATCTGTTTCTATTAACTCAATTATAGAATCAAGAGATGCAATCTTTGATGAGAGTCGTTTCTCTTCAATACCTAGGCCAAAGGATGTTATATCGGATTCTGATGAATCTCAAAGGGATTTTTAGGATAAAAAATATGATGTCTATATGGAAATTACATTAGTTTTGGTTTAAGTTAAAACACAAGGACTAAAAATATAATTAGTCCAAAGTGTCCTTGTGTTTTACCTATAAATACTCCCCTCTAATCAACATTAAAGGGTGATGCTCACATTTGTAATTTCCCTTTCATTTTTCCTTTTAATAAACCTTTGAAAATTAAATAAAGCTCTCTCCTCTCAATAATGGCTTATTCTTATTTTGAGCTTCCCCGACCTCCCGAGATCGTGAATTGAGAAACCTCACAAGTGGTATCAGAGCTGCACAAGCGATTCATGATGTTTTTGAGCTTATTCGGTTCACCTGATTCGGCTTATTTCTGCTTATTTTGAGTGCTAATTCGCTACAACAGCTTATTCAGATTATTTGAGCTTATTCAGTCTGATTCAGTTGTCAAATTCAGTCCAGATTCATTTCAAGATTTTTCAGCAGCTTATTCAGTTAGTTTCGGCAGTTTTTGGTTTTTACTCAAGATTCAGATCTGTACAAAATTTTAACATCAAACTTCGAAATCAAAAATGAGTTCACCGAGTTTTAAACTCAGTTACAAACCGAGTTTAAGGAGTTTAAACTCGATATCGAAAATGAAAAAGAAAAGGAGTTATAAGGTCAGTAAGCAATGAACAAATTCGATATTGAAATTTAGCCTACACTGAGATACATGTTATATCGTAAAGAGTCAATCGAGTCAACTCATTGACAACTCGGTTATTACCGAGTGATACAAGGCTAATCAAAAAAGAAAACAAAAAAAGAAGATACAAGACTTTCCCCATCACAACTACAACAATCTACATAACCACTATTCTACCCTAATCCCATCCTCCACAACATATACCTCTTCTTCACACAAAACCGACTCAATCTTAGACTCTATAACAAACCATGATCTCAGATCTATTCTCTTTTCATGTCTTTCATTGAATATGTGACCTTTAAAAGATCAAGAGCACAAGAGATATCATCATCGATCCTTTAAGAAGCATCACTTCTTTTCATTATTTGAAACTTCAAAAGATTGAACAAGAACAAGAATGTTTTCATTCTTTCTTGTTTCGTTGCTCAAAAATACAAAATAAGAAGTGAAAAACCTACCAGAGATCATTTCATGATTTTGAAGTCACCGGTTTCTTGTGTTCTTCATGGTATTGTGTCAATAGAGAAAAACGAATGAGTTGTGGTTTCAGATGGTTTTGGATGTATTGTGGACAGTGAGATAACAAAGCAGAAAATTCAAAATACTTTAAGCAGTTGGGTTTGAGTATTGATTGTTTGAGAAATGTTTGAATGGTATCTACTCAGTTTGATGGTAACTAAAGAAAGAGATGGGGCATTTATTTTAAGGTTGAGTATTTAGAAGGTGGTGGTCGCGATTTGATTGAAATAGAGAGATAAGGGTGAGAGATGAAGGCGTTATGTTTAAGGGGAGTGTGTGTTAGGGTTAGGACAAATGAAAGATGGAGTGATATAAATGTTGGTGTTGGTTGCGTATGAAATTGGATAGGGCAACAATGTCATATATATTTTTTGATGGGTCGGATATAATGTTAAAGGAAAATGGGCTTAGTCACCGAAATTTGTTGATGTATTGTGTGATTGGGCTGCATTTGTGTTTACTCCTTAATAGGGCTGCATTTACTTATTACCGAAATTAAGTTGAGCTATAATAAGCAACCAAATTTGTGTGCTTAAAATGCTAAAGGGCTAAACTTTTGTTATTTTACGGAAAACAAAAACATCACTTATTGCTTAAAATGATCCGGATAATAGATTCACGAAAATCATTCAAAAGGCTAGTCTCAGGATTTAATCGCAACAAATGGCTACGAGGATGATTCGTTATCATTTATTTGAAGTTGAAGTGGAATTTCACGAGTGCGTGTACTTATCATATCTTAAAAGTCAGGGTTGGTTAGATGATAACTTTTAAAGATAACTTGTTCGAGCTTATAACCGGTTGTTGATGAAGACTTGTCAAATCTAGCAATGTGTGATCTATAAACGTAGAAGTTGGTGCTCAATGCGCACATTTGCCATCACTTAAAGGAGTTACGTTGTAGTGCTCAGTATCTCACATAGTTGAGGATTTGTCAAGAGGTGACGTACTACTTATACTTGATGGTTGGTTGGTTGAGGAGTATAGAGTACTTAGAGATCCGACAAGGTGCAGCGCGAGTTCTATTCACCATTCTTTATCATGGATAGTACAAGACATAAGTCACAAGTTTGGGGTATTCTACTCTATCATCAAGTTTGTGATAATGCGTTTTCTCCATCAGTAATCATTACAAAGAGCTGACAGAATACGAGGTTGGTATTGAATAAGTCTGAGGAGAAGCGACTTCATACATGACTTCTCTATCGAACATTCGGACGTAACCAAATTATGATTATGTTTGATGGTCATCAAATATAATCAGGGGGAAGAGTGTTCGATAGATGCAACAATCAGGGGGAAGAAATGTGTACATCCGAGACTTAATTAACTTTGGTGTATACAACATAGTGCAACAACTAGGGAAAGAAATGTGTACATCCGGGACTTAATTGACTTGGAGTTTCTTACTTCTATGAGTTGTTTGTGTGAAGTCTGTGCATGTTCCCCTGAATGGATTGGCTACTAATTCGCAATGAAGAAGTTAGATTTGCTGCTAAGTGTGGTTTACTTCTTCTTCTTCTACAAATTCCGCTGCGAGCTTTAACCGACATAGTTAGAAGATTTGTCATCTACATCAAAGCTTCATATTTGCTTCGAATGGTTATCTGTTTGGGGGGAAGCAAATTTCATTGTATTCTCTACAAGTAAATGAATGATTCAAGCTAAAGTACATGTTGAAGACAAAGCAAACTGAAGATATCTTTAGCTATTTGTACTTGTAGGATACATTGTAAGTAATTCCATATGCCACCATATTAGGGGAAGATTGTTAGGATCAAAAATATGATGTCTATATGGAAATTACATTAGTTTTGGTTTAAGTTAAAACACAAGGACTAAAAGTGTAATTATTTTAAAGTGTCCTTGTGTTTTACCTATAAATACATCCCTTTAATCAACATTAGAGGGTGAAGCTCACATTTGTAATTTCCCTTTCATTTTTCCTTTTAATAAAACTTTGAAAATTAAATAAAGCTCTTTCCTCTCAATAATGGCTTATTCTTATTTTGAGCTTCCCCGACCTCCCAAGACCGTGAATCGAGAAACCTCACAGGGATGATCATTCAAATGATATACCAAAAAGAGCTAGAAAAGCTAAATCATATGGTTATGCTTTTCAAGTATACTTAGTTGAGGGATCAAGAGATCAAATTGGATCACAATACTCATACTGCTATAGTATTAAGGAGGATCCTAGAATTTATAATAAAGCTATGCAATCTCGAGATGCTGCTTTCTGGAAAGAAGCAATTGATGATGAAAATGGTTCTATTATGTAAAATAATACATGGGTCTTATCTGATTTACCTCCAGGTTGTAAACCTTTAGGTTGAAAATGGATCTTCAAAGAGAAGATGAAAGTCGATGGAACAATTGACAAGTTCAAGGCTCGACTGGTAATCCAAGGCTTTAGACAAAAGGAAGAGATCGATTACTTCGATACCTACGCACCAGTTGCTCGTATCACTACAATTAGATTGTTGTTAGCTTTAGAAGCTATTCACAATCTAGTGATCCGTCAAATAGATGTCAAAACAACATTTTTAAATGGTGATTTGGAAGAAGAAGTGTATATGAAGCAACCGGAAAGATTTGTTGTGCCAGGTAATGAGCATAATGTGTGTAAGCTGATTAAGTCATTGTATGGGCTAAAACAAGCACATATACAGTGGCATCAAAAGTTTGATGAGGTTGTATTGTCTAGTGGTTTTCTTCTAAACCAATTTGACAAGTGTGCATATAGAAAATTTGATGACTTTGGTAAAGGTGTTATAATTTGTTTATATGTTGATGACATGTTAATTTTTGGTACCGACCAAAATCAAGTTGATAAAAATAAGAAATTTTTGTTGTAACAATCCATTATTCAGGTCATTTTACGACTCCATATATTTAGTTATTTGTTTTGTGACTTTTACGCGTTTACTTTTAATTTTCATCGTTACGTTAAATCGCGTAGACTAAAAACCGACATTCAACGTAAATGGGCGTCCAACAAATAAAAATTTATGTCAAGTATTATATAATTATTACAAAGTTAATTATTGACTTTTCACCTTTTTATTTTTATTCGTGATGTAAAACGCCTACGTCTCGTAATAAAACACATTTATGCACGCATGGGAGCCGTAAACCCATCTATACTTCAACCAATACCCGCTATTACCCTTAATATCGAATTCTTATCAAGACTACTACATATAAAACTCTTTACCCGGTTTTATACTTATACATATTCATACATTACAAAATAGATCAAAAATTCTCAATTAAAGACGGGATTAGCACTACGTTTAAACTAACGAACTAGTTATCAATTTCTTTACAACTTAGCTAACAAAAACGAGTATATCCTATTCTTTTCCTTTCACCACAACATAGTGCTTACTTCTAATAAGTAAACTACAACAAGACTTATATTTCTTTCCTTGTTTTCAAATGATACATACAATAAAATTTCTTAAGCAATAAATATAATACAAGAAATTAATATACCTTCCTAAAAACAAGATAAAATTTCGTGTACACCGTTCCAACTCCACAAATTAGTAAGTTTTAACTAAGGATAAGATTATACAAGATCCTATCTTACCTTAACTCTAATACCCATTGTGCAAAGCCTATTATCTCCTTTTTATAAATACCACAAAACCCACGTGATACCTTGGCTGTGTTTTTCCTTGTTACTGATTCCCATGCTACACCAACAGTAAACACCTTTTAAATACTATTCATTTGCCATGATAAAACCCAAAAATCCCTTACCTTAATTGGGTTAACATAAAAACGTGACCTCAAGGAGAAGACATTATACATGCATTGCTATTTGAGTATAAAAGGACTTTACCTACTTCTTTACAAACACAGAAGGAGAAAACACAAAGAAACATAACACAACCAGATTATAATCATAGCTCTTTCACTTTGGTTCTCCTTCTTCTTCTATCTTTTGTTTTTGACTCACATACAACACATACACATCGCACCATTACATTCACAATAAACCCTAAATTCTAAGAAACCATAACTACGTTCCTTTGGTTTTTCGTTTTCCTATTGGTCAACCACATCAAGGCAGCAAGCAAACAATCATGTTTGTGGTCACAAGGGGTGCAAGCAGTCACGGTTTAGCTATTGGTTTGGGTGTTTGGTTTTGTATACGTCAAAGGGTATAGAAATTCGAGTATTCATTCTCCCCGTTGAGTCAAGTTCATACGCGGTTTGTCCCGAAGTTTCTGTAAGCAACCACTCCTTGATATTTACCTATTATATGCAATTCGTATGTCCTTAAATGTGTGCTTGAAAACTATTAAAAACAAAACAATTTTGTTTACCTTCTCATGTATATCGAATAAACAGTAAAACCCCATAAAACTTGTTAAGTGACTAATAAAACATGGGCCATGGTTATGAAAGGGTAATAGGTTTATAATGTCAAGCATTTATAGCTTGGACACATTAGTTGGATAAAAATAAAATGCATATGTTAAGTCTATAATAAATCGTAACTTACATGAATAGGTTTGAGTACACCATTCGACCCCTGGAAGTAGAATATATAATCAAACTTTGTTTATTTCGTAAGGAGGACATGTAATACTTCGTTTTGCCCCTAAAATCACTAGTTTTCGTCAAGTAACGACGAGGTTAGAAGGTCCTAAAGTTACACGAAAGAAACTGCCATTTTTCCACTTGATTTAAAACAGCCAACGAGGCATTTTTCTCAGGTTATTGTGACACATTTACCTAATGTTAAAACGAACCAAAGGCTGTTATTGGAAGTCTGAAATACCATCTTTAAATAGGAAGAAAGATTATCCCTTTTTGTCTAGAAACGAGTTCGCAAATAGCGTTTGAATATGGCTGTTAGGCACATGTGTTGACATTTTGTCAAACACATGGCGTGTAGAGTTTTTACTTTCTGCTTTGAACATAACGCAAGTGCTCACACTTTTCACACATTTTTAACCCGTCAAACGACGTTGAAACCTAAAACTTAATTAACGGAAGTTGTACAGGACCTATCCGAGATTGTAAAAGTACTTTCAGAATTCATTATCATCAATTAACGAATTCGTAGTTAAATTGTAAAACTTCGATAAAACTTAAACATATTTTTACTCTTTTAATTAGTTACACGTCACTACTTGGCTTAATTATTTAACACACTTAGAGACCAAACCAGGAGTCGACGAACTAACCTTTAATGTACCCTTGGCCTAGTCTACAAAAAGTCTGATATCGTAAATTGCGTGTTTATATTTTAGAACGTATTGACCCGATGAAGTTGACCACTTAATGTGAAAATCTCATTTTTCTCAAACGTCATTATTTAAATAGAACTCAAGCACATACTAGGGACGAGATTTCAAATACTTGATTTTATATTTTCTACTAAGTAAATATGTATTATTTTTACTTAGGCTGCGGATAAAGTCTCTTGCATCGTTTTTCGTGCCACTACCTTAATATCCGTTATCATTACTTGATGTGAGTTCATAGCCCCATTTTATTACGATTACAATTATTTACAACTGTTAGGGTGAGAAACATGCATTGTTTTCATTTGGATGCAAGTACACTTTTAAACAAATTACGAGTTTACCTAAGTAGCTATAACCCACTATGCTTATGAATCATGATCTGTCAATTACTTGGTGTAAGCGCAAGTGTTATAAATAGATCTACTTAGGATTGACATCCCCGTTCGGGTGAGTAGCGCTCACTAGGTTCAACAGATTGAACCAACGGACGTATACCATGTCAGATTTGGGATGTTGTGGGTTGAACATCTACACGGGCACATTGATAGCATTAATTTGCAATACATACATGTCGTAGCTTTAGTGTCATGAGCATAAGGAATTATAATTACATTTTGTAATATTGTATATGTTACAATAGTCACGCACTTTGAAATCTTGCGGTCCTACTTTATACATTACTTAAACCTGTGAATTCATCAACTTTATGTTGATGTTTTTAAGCATGTTTTTCCCAGGTCAATAAGGTGCATGTCAAGGATACATTGGTGGTATTTATTTTGGATGTCATTGCATAAAGATTTAAAAGCATTACATTTTGAGGATATTCTTATGTTTTAAAATCTTTACATTTATAAGTGAACATGTTAAGCCAGTGTGCTTTTGTAACAAACAATTTTAGTTATTCCAATGTATCAGTTTTTTAAACGACTCATTTAGAGGTCGTTCTCATATCTTGTGCTATTGATCTATGATGTAACGCTCCTGGACTCTTATTTCGCTGTGACCCTATTCGGGGGTGTTACAGATTGGTATCTAGAGCCAAGGTTATAGAGAACCATGTCAAATGTTTTTACTTATACTATAACCATTTTCAAGCATTGCATCATACAAAAGCTTTTCACGGGACATACATACACTATTTGTTTGCATTAGTTGGTTAGACTAGATGCTTACATGATTAATATACGTGTTTATATTATATTACGTATATTGCATACGGTGGTCTTATATATATATACTTATATATACTCTTTTGGATTGTTACAGATTTAGTCATGTAGGATTCAGAGCATTCCACTATGTCATACACTTCTATTTCTTCAGACTCTGACCCATCAGCATAGGGCATTCCACTTATGGATGCCGACGAGGTTCTAGCGATTGAACCTTATGAGGAGGTTGCCCAACAAGGGCAGGCAGCACCACCATCACCTGCCTATGCACCAAACCCTATAGAGGTAGAGGATTATGTACCAGTGTACGTTCTAGAGCCAAAGGAGGATCCAGTTGACTATGCTGCTGATGCTGATGACGATGAGGATGAGGAGGAGTCCTCTAAGGATGACGATGATGAGGAGGAGGAGCACCTAGCTCCCGCCAACTCTACTACTGTTGCTTTTCCAACTGTTGATCTTGTCCCCTTTGCTGAGGAAACAGGGCCGTTTAAGACCGATAAGTCTGCGGCTACACCACCACCACCACCTATATACCGTACTACTTCTAGGATGTCTGTCAGATCACAGGCACCTATACTATTCCCTTCTGAGGCAGAGGTTGCTAGGATTCTTGCCTTACCTACTCCACCACCATCTCCACTCACTCCATTATCATTACCACTTCCCCAGATTCCCTCACCACCACTACCTTTACCATCACCACCCACCCATACTAGCCCTACCTACGCTGAGGCACCTTTAGGCTACAGAGCAGCCGAGATTCGGTTGAGAGCTGCATCACCACTACTATCACCTACATCACCACCCACACATCACCCACTACAATTACCTGCACCATACACTAGCCGCAAAGCTAACATTCCTGAGGCTGACATACCACCTCGAAAAAGGCTACTACTTACTCCTCCACACCTAGGTTTAAGGTTGGGGAGAGTTCTGCTGCTGCTGCTGCTAGACAGCCAAGATCTACTGTGGCCCGTGGGGTCAATTACATCTTTGTGGATACTGTGGATGCCAGTATTCGAGCCTCAAAGAGGAGGACTATGGCGACCATAGAGATGGTCATCTTAAGGATTAGTTATCAGGCTTAGGTTCGTAGACGAGAGAGCGAGGAGTCCTATACACGACATCAGGATGCACAGAGGGATCGTGTTTCTCTACGTGGTGAGGTGGATACATTGAGGAGGTACCTTTCCTCCTTGTGTACTACTCATAAGCAGGAGAGAGTTGAGGCCCGTCAGGCCTTGGCTAGATCTAAGGCCCATAACAGGGCTTTGGAGGCACGGATTGCAGTTTTAGAGACTCAGGCGCATTGCCACGAGTGGCAGTGTCAGGACGCAGATGATCGCGCTATTGGACACATCATGCGTATCCAGGAGCTGGAGGCTGGAGCACGAGTTGATACTTTGGAGGACACTGGTAGTAGTGCTTAGTTTTTTTGTCATGTTATAGCTATCTTGTATAGCCTATTAAGTTTTTATGGGTTACTCCTAGCTAATATGCTGTAGGCATTTTTATTTCATTTTAGCTATCTTGTATGGCATGTTAAGTATTACGGGTTATCCCCAGCTAGCATAGCCATAGGACTTGTATTTTTCATTCTGTAACCAAACTATCATGTATGTTTTCAAAGTTATATATGATGATGACGTATTATGTCATGTCGATCTCACTTGGGTTGTATATTTCACTGTGTGATGTGATCTCATTTGATTTATTGTGCATATGTCGTGTCGCGTTTATGATTGTATGAAATCTAACGTGTATTATATGTTAATACAAATAATGTCTAAAAACGTTATTTATATTTTTTGACCTCTCAATGTTTTGATAATAACAAAATGTGAAAATGTTTACGATAAAATTAAACGTTTATAAATTACTAATCATAAAATTCTATTTCTAAGATTAATCACTTAAGGTATGGATAAAAAAATCATTAAACATGGTTAGTGATAAAGAAAATATTTTTCTTAAACCTTACATTTCTACAAATGTGTTTTTATAAAAATATAAAAGCAAAATATTTATTCATTAAAAGAAATGTTTTATTAAAAACGTAAAATTTGAAATTCAAATTTTCCCCCCAAAATAGAAGGTTCTATAACAGATACAACCTTCACCACAAAAGGACAAAAAAGGGAGCGGAGTCTAGTGGCGGCCCCCTTATATATAAGGGACCGCCGGGACCGCCACCAGCAACGGTCATTTTTTTGTCCCCTATAAATAATGGGCCACCCTATCTGAAAAACAAAACCTCTTGCTATGAATTTTCTCAGATCCATTTTTCTCTCTTCTTCCTTTATTTCTAAAACACATATCTTGATCACTAACATACCTGGATCTTATTTCAAGTGATTAATTCTTTCTTCCTCCCTTCTTCTTCTTCTTCTAATCAAGTACAAGAGAAGAACAATCGTATTCTTCTATATATGAATTGTTATCAAGTGATGTCTCTCTTCCTCCTCAAGATCACAAATCTTTATTACATATATTTAGTGTTGTTGTGTAAATTGGAATGTGTGTAGATCCAAGTGTGTAAATTGTGTATTGGTGTGATTTGGATTGTGTGTCAATCCAAGGGTATATATATCTTGTGAGTGTGTAAAGACTTAGTGAAGTCTTAGATTGGTTCTAGCTAAGATTAGGACTCGACATCTAGCTTAGTATCGGAAAAGAAAGTAAGCGACGTGTAAACGGTTTTCTCCGCCTAAAGGGAGCTTGTTGACATAGTGAAATCTCGAGTGGAGTACTCAGGGAGTGGAGTAGGAACGAAGAGGTGCTTCGTTGCCGAACCACTATAAATCTTGGTGTCTTGGTTTGATCGTTTCTTTCCTTATCCCTTTATATTATTATTGTTCATTTAGTTCATTACATTAGATAGTTTTTGTTGTGATTCATATTGTTGATTGATTGACATATAACTCGAATCAAACCATTTTATAAGCAAAAAATTTTAAACCGGTCAATTAACCTGTAAACTATTCAACCCCCCTTCTAGTTTCCATAATTGGTATCAGGAGCAAGGTCACTCAAGATTTTTAAAATATATTGTATTTTAAAGCTTGGATCGATCTATGGATTCCGACAAATATCTAGAAGGGCAATCTATGCAAAGACCACCACTTTTTGAAAGCGATAGTTTTATCTATTGGAAAAATAGATTCGAGACATATGTTAAATCAAAAGATCTAGATCTTTGGCATGTTATTACCAATGGTGATTTTCAACCCATTATTCAAAATCCGGAAACCAAACTTGATGAGGTTGTCCCTTTTGAAAAACAAACTGATGATCTTAAAAGAAGGCTTGCGAAAAATAATGAAGCCAAAATGGTTATTTACAATGCTTTGCCTAGAAAAGAATATGAACGAATTTTCATGTGTAATACGGCAAAAGAAATTTGGAAAACTTTGTTAATCACCCATCAAGGTAATAGCCAAGTCAAAGATAATAAGATCGACCTTTTGGTTCAACAATATGAACAATTCGTCATTTCCGAAGACGAATCTATAGATAGTGCTTTTGCTAGATTTAATACTATTATTACTAGTCTTAAAGCTCTTGATGAAGGTTACTCTAGTAAGAACTACGTAAGGAAGTTTCTTAGGGCTCTACATCCTAAATGGAGAGCAAAGGTCACGGCGATTGAAGAGTCAAAAGACTTAACATCACTATCTCTTGATGAGCTCATTGGAAACCTCAAAGTCCATGAGATGATCATCAAGAAAGATTCCGAAATAGTCAAAGCAAAAGTTGAAAGGAAATCTCTTGCTTTAAAGGCTAAGAAAGAATCTAGTGATGAAGAGTGTTCGACTTCCGGTAGTGAAGACGAAGAGTACGCCATGGCGGTAAGAGACTTCAAGAAGTTCTTTAAGAGAAGAGGTAGATTCGTGAGACAACCTCGGAACGACAAAAAGACCTTTCAAAGAAGCCGAGACGACAAAAACGGCAAAAGTGAAAGGAAGTGCTTTAGATGCGGAGATCCAAATCATCTTATTGGAGAATGTCCAAAGCCACCGAGAGACAAGAACCAAAGAGCATTTGTTGGAGGTTCTTGGAGCGATAGCGGTGAAGAAGATGATGAAAAGATCCAAGACGAGACATGTCTTGTAGCTCAAGCACCAAATGAGGTATGTTCCGAATCTTCTTACTTTAGTGATGAAAACTCATCAATTGATGATTTAGCTTTAGACAATGAATATGATAAATTGTGCAAAATGAGTTTAATGATAATCACTAAGAACAAAAGGTTAAAAGCTATTAGAAATAGTCTAGAAAATGAGCTTAGAGAATTAAAAGATAGATTATCCACACTCGAGAAAAACAAGGGAGTTGATCTCGATTGTGCAAAGTGTCATACACTTAAAATTGAAAATGAAAAGCTCAAAGAAGAATCTACTAGATTAAACAAATTTGAAAAGAGACACAATAGCTTGAAATGAAATGTTTAAGAATCAAAAACCTCCAGTGATATTTAGTTTAAAAGGTTTTAATTTCATTTGAGCCTTATTTAGTGGAACTAAGGAAATAAAATTTATGAAAGCTCAGAAAAAGACGTGTTCTGATGGAGGTCCCATGATCCGGCGACCCCCAAAATAAATATGGGACCGCCCTCAGTTACACCTGGATCTGAGAAAACTATGACTTTTCAAAAATCCATTTTGGGTCCTAGACCAAAAACATAATTGTAAAGAAAGTCAAAGTTCCCGTTGCTAGTGACAATGAAGTTAAACAATTCTATAAGCCATTGTCAAAACCCAGAGTTGGATTTTCAAAACCTAATTTTAGATCTAAAACTTCACCTCCTAGAAGAATCAATAATAATTATTCTTGTCCTAAAACACCACAACCTAAAATACATGTTGGTCGACAAAACCAACCTCATGGATTTCCCGTAACTTGGAACAACTTTCCACATCAAAGTTACATGCCATGGGAAATGTGTCTTCCATTCTCACATCCCAAACAATTGCATTAAATGCAAGGGATGTTTGGCACTAACAAATTTGGACCCATGAGATATTGGGGACCAAATGTTTGAGTTATGGTCTTATATAAATAGATATGCCTTGGAGTCGATTTGGAGCCCGATGAATGGATTAAGGATAGCAGATGTTCCAAACATATGACGGGCAACTGAAAGCTCTTCTCTACTTACAAGGCATAGAAAGGAGGTAACGTTATGTCTGGTAGTAATCTTCACGGTAACATCATTGGCAAAGGTATGATTTCTAATGACTCTCTTAAAATAGATAATGTAGAACATGTTGATAATCTAGGATTCAACTTGCTAAGTATAGGACAAATATGTGATAATAAGTGTAAAGTAACTTTTTCTGAACATGATAGTGAAATCACTAAGGACGAAAAAGTGATAGGTAGAGGTATTAGGAAGAAAGGCTTATATGTGATGAAATTAGGAAATAAGCCTAAGGATCAAATTTGTCTAGCAACGATTGATGATAATTCCACTTTGTGGCATAGGAGATTAAGTCACGTAAATATGTGTCTCATTCAGTCGTTAGCTTTTAAAGAATTAGTTAGGAACCTACCTAAGCTTAAGTTTGATCAACATTTTTGTGATGCTTTCAAAATTGGAAAACAAGCTCACGCTACTCACAAAGCTAAGAATGTAGTCTCAACGACTAAATGCTTAGAACTTCTCCATATGGATCTTTTTGGTCCATCCGTCGTACGGAGCTATGGAGGAAATCGTTACACCTTAGTTATAGTAGATGACTACTCTATGTATACATGGACTAGATTTATTAAGAATAAAACCAAAGCTTTCGATCAATTCGAAATATTTAGTAAGAAAATCCAAAATCAATTAGGATGTACAATAGTGTCAATAAGAACCGACCACGGTAGAGAATTTGATAATCAAGTGCAATTTGGAGAGTTTTGTAATGCTAATGGTATTACTCATAACCTCTCGGCTCCACGCACTCCTCAATAAAATGGCGTGGTTGAAAGGAAAAATAAGACACTTCAAGAAATGAGTAGAACAATGTTGAACGAGCAATCGTTACCCAAAAGTTTTGGTGTAACGCCATAGATACTTCAACATATATTCTCAACCGAATCCTAATTAGAACCATCCTAGGAAAAACACCTTATGAAATCTTAGAGAAAGTAAGAAACCTACTCTTGACTATTTTAAGTGTTGGAACAAGTGCCTAATTCTAAACACTAAAGACCTAACCTTACAAAGTTTGACCCAAAGTCTTACTAACGGTGTCTTTCTAGGTTACTACCCAAAATAGTAAAGCCTATAAATCATTCTTAATAAACATACACTAGGAAAATCGAAGAATCACTCAACGAGATATTCGATTAAAACTCCTCCCACCACCCTCTAAGACATCACCCTTGGTGACGATGACTTAATGAAGAAATGTTGTGTTTTTAGTTTATGATTATCTCATGCCTTGTATCAATATATATATTGTCCTTGTGACTATAATATGATTTTCTTTTATTGAATTTAAATGATGCACATATAACTTTATGATTTTTAAATGTGTTGATTAATACACTTAAGATATTTGCCGTGTCCATATTGCTTGCACTTGTACTTCTAACCTTGTTTTGTAGCAAACAAATTATCGTAAGATCAATCCCTTGGTGCCCCGAACAAGAGGGAGCTTACATCAAGGGGGAGTCTTTTATCGTCAATTTCTTTCTCTCTACTACGACTCGACGATCAACCTTTTTGGATTCGACAAAAAGGGGGAGAAATAGAATTAAACTCATTAATAATTTAATACACTTCTATTTTTATACTAAATGAGTTATGTTTTGTCATTCATCAAAAAAAGGGAGATTGTTAATACCAAATAATAGTTTCTAAAAAAGTTATTTATAGTTTTTCGATCACTCTAATGTTTTTGATAATAAACAAATGTGAAAAAAACGTTAACGATAAATTAAACGTCTATAAATTACTAAATCATAAAAATTCTATTTCATACTAAAATAAATAACTTAAGGTATGGATAAACAAATAATTAAGACATGATAGTGATCAAGAAAAATAATTTCCTTAAACCTTACATTTCTACAAATGTGTTTTTATAAAAATATAAAAAACAAAATTATTTATTCCATTAAAAGAAATTTTTATTAAAAATATAAAATTTAAATTCAAATCTTCCCCCAAAATAGAAGGTTTCTATAACAGATACAAACCTCACCCACAAAATGACAAAAAAGGGAGCGAGTCTAGTGGCGGCCCTTTTATGCCTGTCAGCACCCCTTATATATAAGGACCGCGGGACCCCCCCCCCTTTGCCAACCTAGCACCGGTTCAATTTTTGTCTCCTATAAAATACTAACTGAGGCCACCCCATCTAAAAACAGAACCGCCTAGTCCATGAATTTTCTCAGATCCATTTTTCTCTCTTCTTCCTTTCTTTCTGAAACACATATCTTGATCACTAACATACCTCTCCCTTCTTCTTCTTCTTCTAATCAAGTGCAAGAGAAGAACAATCGTATTCTTCTATATACGAATTGTTATCAAGTGATCTATCTCTTCCTCCTCAAGATCACAAATCTTTATTACATATATTTAGTGTTGTTGTGTAAATTGGATTGTGTGTAGATCCAAGTGTGTAAATTGTGTATTGGTGTGATTTGGATTGTGTGTCAATCCAAGGGTATATATATATCTTGTGAGTGTGTAAAGACTTAGTGAAGTCTTAGATTGGTTCTAGCTAAGATTAGGACTCGACATCTAGCTTAGTGTCGGAAAAGAAAGTAAGTGACGTGTAAACGGTTTTCTCCGCCTAAAGGGAGCTTGTTGACATAGTGAAATTTTGAGTGGAGTACTCGGGGAGTGGAGTAGGAACGAAGAGGTGCTTCGTTGCCGAACCACTATAAATCTTGGTGTCTTGGTTTGATCGTTTCTTTCCTTATCTCTTTATATTATTATTGTTCATTTAGTTCATTACATTAGATAGTTTTTGTTGTGATTCATATTGTTGATTGATTGACATATAACTCGAATCAAACCATTTTATAAGCAAAGAATTTTAAACCGGTCAATTAACCTGTAAACTATTTAACCCCCCCCCCCCCCTTCTAGTTTCCACAGTATATATCTATTACAATACTTTTCTATCGAGAAACTAAGAGTAATAAGCAAAAACTATCAGAAAAACGATCCGAGAATACAAAAATCACTTCCGAGAATGGTAAAATAGTACTAAAAATGAAAACTCCACAAAACTATGTCACGTCAAATCCAGTAGAATACTTAATTGCGTCCAAAAACTCAAAATAACTGCCAAATCACAACTCGAAATCTCAAGAATCTCAACCGAATCCACTGAATATCATCTTGAGGTTTCTCGATGTGAATTCGCGAATCACAAATCGAACACTCAAATCCTCTAATGGCGGTATGAAACCGTCTTGTTAGGTCTTATATTTATCTTGAATCATAACAAAATCACCAAGGAATCTCGGAGAGAATAGTAGAGGATGACAAGTATTCAAATTTTAAATGTTATAAAATGGAGGGAAGTTACACCTTTACACCTTAGCCTACCCTGTTAGATTAAGTTTATTTTACAGTTGCTAGTTGCTTAATGTGTAAAGTATGTATTTCCCGAGTCTTGTGTCAATTTTGGTACGGTTGGAAGAAATTTGCACATCACAAATGGGAATGTATAAAGTAGTCAAAACTCATGTATTTTTACTACCATCGCAATTAATGGTACATCCGAAGAATGAAGAATTATCGAAGGAATTATCCGGAATTATTATGATCGTGAAGATGATGAAACTACTCCGAGTTTAGTAAATAATACATTTAAAAAATCAAAAAAATTAGAAAAATCACAACAAAAAAGAGAAGGAAAGTTTGAAGATAATCGTTTCACAACTACCGAAGGAATTACACGAAGGATCGATTATTCGTTGATACAAATCGACGATGTAGAGTATTGTATAAAGTGGAAGATATCGCCACTTGCCTTGTAAAGTATGTAAAGTATGGGATGATTGGGAAGTTGACCGTTACGGGAACGCCAACTTAGGTTGTTGTTTTTGATCTATGATCAAGACGTTTGTAAATAGTTGTGTCTTTATCATGGTAACGGTCGGGAAAAAGTGTCTAGCAACTTGTATTTTAGACTTAATCTATTTGTTTCGTAATTTTTATTTAACAACAATTTATTTCCCTTTCCTAATCATTAACCATGGGTTTTACGCGAATGAGGATTTGTACGAGCGTGCATGTCTATTCTGTCGTTACGGCCATGTATGCATGTCTCAGCTGCCTTGTTGGTTTATTACTATTGGTGAAAGTTAGAAGATCCCTACCCTATATCATTCTTCATCCTAACCCTTGGTTAAACTCGAATGAGGATGTGATCGAACACACATGTCTATTCCGTCGTTACGGCCATGTATGTGTGCTTCAGCTGCCTTGTTGGTGTGGTACTTTTGGTGAAAGATTGTAGAATGATCAACCCTAAGCCTTATCATACAAACCCATATTTACCTTTATAAACTTGTTACTCCTTAGCTCTAGTGGTGGAGATGTGTATCCTTGCCAAGCTTATGATAGAATACTCGTCACGACCGAGCAATTGAGCGAATTAGTTACATGTTACCACATAGATTAGTTGAGTGATTTGAGTGTTTTCATCTTCCTATTTCGTGAGGTGTTTGGTTGTGTACTTGTAATAGATCAAATAAATGCTTAATAGATCAAATAAATGCTTAACGGAAAAATCCTTAGGGATACATTTTCATAAGCATCTAAAGGCTACTTGAGGACAAGTAGGATTCAAGTAGGGGATACTTGATGACATCAAATAATGTTAATTTTATACCATCATTTATCCCATGTAAATAACCCATTTTGTATAATTATTGCAAAGAATTGTTACTTAATCGTTTATATTTGAGAATTGCAGTAATTATGGTATACTTGGTGAAAATTAGCAAAAAGGCACGCATTCTGGAGCTTAAATGAAGACATTTGAATTATTATTTGTTTTGACATTCTAATACATGTATCTCCATCATGGAAGGGATACGGCATATCTGGTGCCTTCACTTCACATAGACATGAGGAAACAAGAATCAATACACGTATTCAGGGAAGACCAATACGTCGTATTCAAGCTATGGAAATAAAATATTCTAGAAGATATCAAACGTGGTCCCTACTCCAAGAAACCCCCGATACGCCGTATTGACCTCAGTCAATACACCGTATCGACCATATTCCAGACCTTATAAATAGAAAACTCAAAAATGAGTTTTCAGTGTGCTAAATCATATTTTTGATGCCTAAACCACAAAAGTCGAATTTCAAAGGAGAAGAAGAGCAGAAGAAGTCTAACAACATAATTAATTCCATAGGAAACAACTTGTAATCTCTTATACTCTTGTAATCGTTCAGTTTTTGGTATCATTCGTTAACTCGGTTAGTTTACCTTGGCTAAATTATTACTTTTGTATTGATTATGACGTTTGAAGGCTATACTTCGGTATTAGCCATTATTATGAAGATCTGAATGTTTGGTTTATTTATCTCGATTGCTTAATTTATCGTTGATTGCTTGTTTATGTTTATCAGTTTGTACTTGTTTACGTGCTTTTGTATGCGACCTATTATTCAACTGGATCTAGTGATATGAGCCAAGTAATCTAGATGCCGAGATGGCTCTCCATATAGTGATTTATACATCTATACTAACAGGATCACGAATAATAACCTATCTTTGCCCTTAGATTGTGAGCTTAGTTGGACCGGCAGGTGACCTTTGGGATCAACGAGTACGTTCTCAATTAATTGGTAAAGACTTGATTAGTGGAACTACTAGTGTATGAATTGTCTTTAAGGCAGTCAGTGGGTAAAATCTCTATGAAGCTAGGGTTTAACAGATCGCATTGCTTAATCCCTAATATAGATTTATAATCAGGCAAATAAGACTGCTTTATTGCGGATACGTTTAAATGTGACAAAATTCTTTGTATCTAGGTCTTAGGAAGAAGTACCGCCTAAGTCTTAAGAAGTATATGTCACCTCAAGATTATTCATGCACTAAATAAACAAATCAACGTTCTGATTGGGTTAATAATGGTTAATAAAGTTTTTTTTATATTTGGCTAGATCGCTCTTTTATCATCTGTTAATTTGCTTGCATGTGTTTTAGTGTCTTAAGTTGATTTTAGTCACCACAAAACCCGTGTTAGTCTCTCAGGCTGAAAACTCCCTTATCCGTTAGATTTAGGATTAACATAGGTTAACATAGGTTTAATATAAAATAGTGTTGATAAAATATAATGCCTAAAAACATTACAAATATTTTTCACATCTTTACGTTTTATAATCACAAATATATAAATAGTTTCAATGTTAAAATTAAACGTAAACAAGTATTATAGTAAATTTTTATTTCGAATTTTATTTCACTTCAAGGTATGAATAATAAAATACTTAATGCATTTTTGATAAAGGAAATTTTTATTCAACCTCACACTTGTATAAAATGTTGTTAACATTTTTATAAACATTACAAAACATTTTCTACAATTAAAAGAAATGTTTTATTCAAAATAAACATTTTGAAATTCAAATTTTTAGATCTAAAACGGCTAGAAAAGTTCCAGAAAATCCCCCCTATACAAAAGATAAACTAGGGAGCCCCTAGTCTAGGGCGGTCCCCTTAAATACACGGGCGGCCCCCTTAATTTTAAGGGGACCGCACACCTATTTGAGGGGACCGCCCATAGACTGAAGCTCCTCCAGTTTGTCCTATAAATACTGGACTATTCCCCACTATTTTCTCACCTTTTGCACTCATTCTTTCTGTTCTAAAACAGCCCACACATCTCACTAAAATCCTTTGATCATTTAATCATAAAGCTTTGTTTCTAAGTGATCCAAGCTCAATTCCTCAAGTGCAAGAGAAGAATACTTTCATCATCAAGTGAAGAAGTATTACACCTCAAGTGTATATTGCAATCTTGTTGCATCCATATCACATATTTGTAAATCAATTTGATATAATCTTGTATTTTGTGTGTCGTAGCTAGTTCTGGCGATCTTTGTAAGTATGTTTAGATCGTGGTGATCTTACCAAATAGTGTTCGATTGTTGTTGTGTTAAGTAGTGTGGTCGAAGTGAAGTCATAAAGTTGTGAAGAGTCGTTAAAGTTGTAAAGAGAGTCGTGAGTTGCAAAGTCGTGTGGAACCATAGGCGTGAAGTTCGTATTGTGATAGATTGGTTCTAGCTAAGATTTAGAACTCGACATTTAGCTTTGTGTCGTAAATCGGTGTAAGCAACGTTGTGTACGGTTTTCTCCGCCATAAGGGAGTTTGTTGACATAGTGAAGAAAACTCTCAAGTTAGGTGCTCGGGGAGTGGAGTAGGGCGAAGAGGTGCTTCGTTACTGAACCGCTATAAATCCTTGTGTTGTGGTTTGATTATTCTTACTCTTATCTCTTGTCTTACTTTATCATTTCATATACTTTTATTGTTCATATTGTGCAAGCATTTAATTCACAAAAAGTCAAATCTAAATTTTACAAACAAACATAAACCTTAAATCAAAAAGCGGTAAACTATTCAACCCCCCTTCTAGTTTTCCACAAATAGAATTAACTTATTTTAGATAACCAAAATGTTAATAAATTAGAAGATTGTTTCTCATTCTTAGTGATCGACACCCTACTTACCACGAAACTCCCATCTGACCGGGTACACTGCCCGTTAAAGTGTTGTTTTTGGTAAAGTCGGCAAAATATAAATTTAAAACTTAAAATCATAAAATCACACACCTCACTACAACATATCATCTTCTAAATCTGGCAAGTCTGCAAAAGATCAAGTTGAAGAACCAATCTTTGTGCAAGACTCTAATTATGTTAAACATGATGATGCTGAGTTTGACAATACTGATATGCCAATGGATCAGGGAGAAGACTTTGCTAAAACTGATGAACAACCCAACAATGAGGATGTTCCCAAATATGACTGGTACAAGAAGTCCAAAAGTGACAATTCTCCTGATCCTAAATGAAATGAAGGCAAATTAGTTGATAACAGGCCAGAACAAAGTTGGCTTAATCATATGGCCAAATCTACAAAACCTCCTCTCACCTTTGATGAGCTGATGCACACTCCAATCGACTTCTTTGCCTTTGAAATGAACCATCTCAAGATCGACAATCTAACAAAAGAACATTTTGTAGGACCGGTTTACAAGCTGTTGAAAGGAACGTTTAAAAGTTATGTGGAGTTAGACTACACTACGGAATAATGCTATCCTACTTTTTTTGAACAACTTGATTGGAACAATCTTGAGGGTCATCGTTGTCCCTATGATCTTACCAAACCTCTACCTGTGCAAATGTCATCTCAAGGTCGTCATATTATCCCAGCCGATTTCTTCTTTAACAATGACATGGAATATTTAAGAGGAGGAAGGAATGACAAGAAATACACAGCATCTACGACAAAGTCTAAAGCTGCAAGATATGAGTTACAGTGCGTTGAAGACATGATTCCTAACCTATGGAGTCTGGTAAAGGTTGTTTATGACAGATACGCTCTTTTAGGAATTTCTCACTGGCAAACCAAACATCATAATTTCTATGGTTATGCAACCAAAATGGTGTCCAAGCACGATGTTTATTCGACCAAGAGGATTCTGAGCGTTATCAGTGTCAAGGTGAATGAGTGGTACGGGTATGGTCACTTGGATGAAATTGTTGTTAAATGAGCATATCAAAAACTGTACACTTTCAAGGAAGGTGATTTTAAGAGACTGCATCTAAACGACATTGAAAACATGATACTTCTTATTGTTCAAAATAAACTAACAACCTCGATGGGAATGTCGTGGTTCATTTGGCAGCGAGCTTACGTATGTTTGCAAGAAGTACTATTATTCAGGCAAGGGTTGAAGACCTTCATCTAGGGGTAGAAAGTTACCAGAAGAAACTCAACCTCACCAAGCCAAGAACTCGAGATGTGGATATGTCTCGCGGACCAGTGTACACCTCTTTGTCAAACCCTCAAGGTGTGATCTATGAAGACAAGCTAAAACAAAAGAGATTCATGCGTGTAGACGAGCTTCACAAGTTTAGTGACGGTACTGTCATTTCAGTTCATGACACTATGAGTCAAATGCTTCATGAGTTACACTTGGGTTATAACAAAGCCATGAGGAGGAGGAAATGGACTAGATTGGATCAGCAAAGGACCTGTATCATTATCAAATCCATCAATCAAAAGCTGCTGGATAGAAGAACCATGATGAGCTTGGAAAAGTTTGTTGGTGGTAGAGATTATCAGGAAGACCTCAGACTGCTTTAGCGGATAATATGACTTTGTAATATTTTGTCCTATTATTTTAGGTCATTCTCTCGTAATTATAATACTTGTGAATATGTAAATAAGCAGTGTAAGACTAATAATTGGCATATATAATGTTTGAGTATGAATTTTCAAGAATTTCTTATTAAATTCAAAAAATTTCAAATTAACATACTCAAACACCATATAATACCCTCATTTATTGAGGGGGAGCATCAAAATGTTCCAAATAAAAGGCTTGAAAGTATAGAACATTTTTCTCCCTAAATAATTTTTCATACATATTTGAATCAATTGATATCCAAAATATCAAGAGATTTGACATTTTTGCTAGGGGAGAAAATGTGATTAAAATATATATAACTTAGAAAATGTGATCTGAATGACTCTAGTGCAGCTTCTTCCTCATATGTGCAAAACATTTTTGGTTATCGATGCACATATGCAGGGGGGGAAATTTTGAAAAGTACAAACTTCAAGGTACTAAATGTTTTGATTTATATCACAAAGTACCTTGATGGAAGTTTTTTAAATGGTTTTAAGGCTAAGAATAATACCAAAAGACCGACCATGTATTTAATTAATTAGAGTTATAAGGTGGTTAGGTGTTCGTTCCCACGATCTAGCCAGAACTGGAGGGATCTACCCAAGGATATTCCATTAGTTAGAATAGAAGTCCTTGGGTATGATAAAAAGGAGAAAAAGTGAGAAAAGGGAAAAAGTTACGGACTAAGACAGAGCTAATACTGGAACAAACCCAACAAGGTGTTAGTGATGAAGTCTTGGTAAGCATTGAAGGGGTTGAAGAATAAAAAATAAAAGATAAGATAAAGGGTGAAAAGAAAGAAGCCCTCCTTACACTTAGGCAGAAACCGGGTTAATACATATGCTATCAGAAACACCTAAGCTATTGTCTGGTATTGAAGATAGTTATCATGGACCCAGTGATGCGATGTACAACCCTCCCTAGCCACTTAAGGTCTCTCAAAAGACTTTTGTTTTATTTCTCACAAAGATTACACATATTTCTATCGACTTTCTCACTCCGAGTTAGTTGATATTGAAAAGGTGGCAGTCTACTCCAGCCTCTGATTACTAAAACTAAAGTGCACTATTGAGTCTAGAGCCATAAAGAGATCATTAATAAATCTTACTAGGACACAATTCCAATATATTTATTGCTCACACATTGTGAAAACAAGTAATATCTTAAGACTCCTACGCATTATCCTTATGATATTGCTAGAAAATCAGAGTGATACTTAAGTATTCAGAATGGCGATGGAAATCCTTCTAGAGACAACATCAAACAAGCTCTGGGGTAGGTGACTTGTGAGATCCCATATGGATCAAACTTATGACACTGGATATCGATTCGGTCCAGACTATGAATTGACGATTGATGAATTTTGAAATGCATAAAACTCTAGATGTGTCGCAAAATCACTTTAGCAAGTGACACGTCGATTAATTTTCAAATCAATTTTAGATTCAACCGGTGAGACTTTGTCTTACTTGTTCACTCATACCGTGTTGTCTGCTTCGAGACGCTCTGGTAATGAGAACGGCTAGTGCAGCTACAAAACCCTGTCAAGGAGATTCTTCAGAATTCTACATGATCACAGACAGTATTTATACTGATTAACGGAGAACCGTGGTTGTTGCAACCGTATTCGACAAAATGATAAAGACACTTTCGTCCATATATGTTGTTTATCACTAACCCGTTCATACAGGTAATCCCGATGGTGGACGTAGTTGGTTCAAGACAAGTTAAGATTCATAGCCACATGCTCATACTCGACCGAGATATGTAAAGATATTATGAAAGCTCAAGTACATGTTTCAAGACTTTTGCACTCTGATACCGCACATCCTTCTTGAAGAGACGAAGTGTTAAAGTTAAAGAAATTCAAGAAAGATGCTTTATTCAAGCTTTCAAGTTAAAGATCAAGTATAGTATGAGCATGTTGGTCTGAAAATCACAAGTACACAAAACAAAGGAGAATGCAACAGATCACAAGATGAGAGATATGAGATTGGTATTTGGCTAATGATCTCAAGAAGCTTAAAGATCACATGCAAGTCAAGCTTAAATAAACAAGCTCAAGCCTAAAGTCTAAAGATCACTATGCATATCACAAGTTAAAAGATAAAGATTCAAGACCTCGAGCAAAGACCAAATACATTCGTAGAATGTAAAGCTTAAGATATTTGTAAAAGGATGTGACCTCCCTTAGGGGGAAATTATTAGGAATCGAGAAAAGACTGGGTCACTCCTAAAATATGTAGCTCGTAGGTCTTAGATAGTTTTTGAAACCTTAAATAGGTAGAAATGCCAAAGCCCATGAAAAGCCCATGTAGGAGCCCATGCCACATACTAGGAGTATAAGTACCCTCTCCATAGCTTAGAGAGGGTGTTGGTTGGTTTCATTTCTCACATAGTTCTTAATCTAATATTCTCTCTTCCTTTCTCTCTCTAGAAACCTTCCTTCCATCTCTTTCTCTCTCTAGTTTCTTATTGATTGGTTAAGTGGTAAGATAATATACATATTCTACAAGTAGATTATTGCAAATAAACCACAGACCATTTTCAAGCATATAATTCATACCCTCCATAGAGCTAAATAGAAAGGAGAATAACCCTATAGACGAGCTAAACATTGATCTACCTAGCTCATATTTACCCCAAGTGTTCCTAACATAATTAGCAATAACAGGATAGGCCACCCGCTTCCCCAAGAAAAAACCACATGCAATGTTATCAAATCGCGCTCGTCTTTAGCTCTCTCGATCTACTCAACCGGGATTAACGCATAGTTCGAATACCATTATCCCCCAGTGTGTATAAAGTTGGATAAATATGTAAACGTTTCATTCCTGCACTTCGGTTTAAATCCTGTGACATCAATCTTGGTTATTTTGGTTTCGGTTTGGTTTTTGGTCGTGAATAATGTACTCTTAGAAGAAAAGATAACTATGGAATTTAGGTAGGGAGGGAGGAATAATAATCATAGAAAAAAGATAACTATGGATACAGGTACTAGTTCGGCTTCGGTTCAGATGGGATACTGAAGGATACTACTCCTCGTGTTGATGCTGCTAAGAAGGTTGTATCTCCATCTATGGATCCTTAGGTGTTGATTTTTTGAATATGGTGATGATAGAAAATGATTGGGAATTCGAATCTAAGAAAGTTTCTTTTCTAGGAAGAGGACTTAATTCACCCGTTAGGCCAAAAGAAGTAGAGAAGGTTATGATTAAAGAAACACACCATTTGGAGCATATAATTCAACAACTAATTTTTCAGCATGTGATCCCTTCTCATAACAATGATGTGCACCGTTACTATCACCGCACTTGAGCCTAAGTGTAAGGGAACCCTCCACTTTATTTGTTAAATAAGGGTAGAGTCAGGCTCGTGACTCGAACAAAAACAAGTGATTCTTAAGAGGCAACCCAAGCACGTCTCATTTACCCAATTCTTTTAATTTAATGCATTTTAGGAGTGTCTTGTGTGTTTTAATTCTTTATAATTTGTTTTTATATGTTTGTTTTCAACCTCGTCTTAACTGTAATCAAAGGTATTTTGCATCAAATAAGTGTAGGGGAAAATATCCGGTTTATAAGAACCATTTCAAACATATAAAATAAATTGTTTAGATTAATTCACGTCAGTTTCGAGTCATAAGATTGTAATTATTAATCTCAGATTTTTTATTGGCAGCCTTTTACACAAGGAATTAACTAAAAGAATCTAGCGGCAGGAAAATTTTAAGAAAAACGAATGTGAAATTTTCACAGTGGCTGGAGACGGTATCCGAAATTCTCCTGACGGCGTCGCGCCCCCCAGTATTGTGAAAATTTAAAAATTTTCTATTATTTTTGAAAAAATGACTTGTACAATATCTAAAATTTGTAATTTTCTTATAAGCCTGCAGAAACCTTGATAATATCATCACACTCATCCTATCTTTATTGGTTTCATAGAGTCAACCCTAAAAGTTTCTTTGTATATATCACTATCCCGCTGATTTTAGGCCAGGTGTGGTTGTCTTTGTCTTTGATTTACATGTTATATTTGTTGAGAAGAAACCCGAAAGTTCTTAGTAAATTTTAGGAAGATGTTTCTTGGAGGACGATTTAACCAGTCATCACATGTTTTTTCTCCATTATTGAGCAAACCAGGGGAGTACTAGTTTCTTTTACTTGTTTTCTTTTCCCTTTATTCGTTTTACGAGTACTTATAAGAACATTAGGAATAATGTTCAACTTAAGTGTAGGGGAAAATAATCCTTAGAAATTATTCATTCAATTGTCATTTGCTTTGTCCTTAAAATGATGTGTAATATACCAAAATATAGCGTAGACGGTACTTTTGCCCCAAATTAAAAAAAATTATGACACATACCGACGAAAACCGAGTATTATTAGTGTCTCATAGATAGGAATTTATATGACTAGCACAAAAACCCTCAAAATTTCACCCTAAAAACGTGAGGCTCCCCTTTAGATCTATAGGAATTCAGGTATCCATTTTTGATACCCTAGATAACTTTACCTTTAGTTTTCTTGAGTTAAGGAGTGAG